>ML812803.1:105078-174464 GCA_009831015.1 Picea engelmannii
ATTTCACCATTCGCCATACAATATATACAATGTTTTTAGGTATTCCGTAGATACCAAAACCCTAATCCCTTAATCCGGGATTAATTTACAAATCAGCTAAAAATAGCAAAATCCGCTAAAAATAGCAAAAACCGCCCAAAATAAAATTTCGGGGCGTTGCCCCGAACGCTGCGCGTAACCAGGGAGGGGCATACCTGCCCCCCTCTGGGACCCCCTTAGGAAGCACCTGGCGCAACGACAGAGCTCTAGTTTGTACGGATTGCCAGACGCAGTTGTCGTAGCGCACCCACACACACACACACATGCAAAGAATATAACACATACCCAACACTTATTATACCAAGGATGAAATTAGAGAAGAAACCGATGTACAATATTGTGTTGAATAAGTTCATTTGGTGCAAGCTCTTGTTGGACAATCAAATGTTTGACAAAATAGTCAACCCCATGCCCACTCTCCTCCCATACTTGAACCATCAATGATTGAAGGGGAAATATCTTCAACATTGTTAGCTCCACAATAAGGAGGTCAAGAGTGTTAGAATAGGGGTTCATCGTCCCTACCTAGATTGAACATTGTGCAGTGAAGAACTCCTAAATGTATTCAGGTAGATGAAAATGGCCTAGTATCACTTGAAGGAAAGTTACCTAACCGTACTATTTGTTATCACTCTTATAAAATCATTAAAGAACATTTTGAACCAAAATTTGATACTACTAAATGTTAATTACTTTTATCTTTGTTAAAATGTAGAATTTTGACTGATGTTAGGAGAATTTTAGGCATTAAAACAGTCAAAAGTGTAGAAACAAGTCTTCACATTGTTAGAAACCTTGTAGATGCTTTTCAAAGAATGGGTAAGAAATCTACTAATAAAGACCGCAATGCATCCCAATGTGTCTTGTTATAATCAATTGTTAGCAAGATCATGAGAAAATATCATTTTCTACAACAAACCTCTCACCTCTTGAAATACAATGTGAAAACCCTTAGAAAGTATTCTCATAGACGAGATAGCATTGACACAGGTGGCCCAACATATTTGTGGGCCTTCACTGGTAGGCTACCTCATTCTGAGATGGAGTTAATTACAATGGTTAAGGGAATAGTTATGGATTAATGGAATGAGAACATTGGGCCTTATTCCAACCAAAAAGATGTATTAATATCGAGAAGGGGATATAGGGGCTGTGAATCCCATATTAAACACTTTCTTGACATTACATAGACAAAATTGTATGAGAGATTCAGAACAATGCATAGTCAACTTAACTTGGGCCAAATATCTTTCCATAAATGAAAACCTTGGTATGTTCGAATAAACACAAATCATAACACATGTTGTTGTAGATATTACATTGAGTATGGTTATTGTTATGAAACACACACACACACACACACACACACACACACACATATATATATATTTCATGTTTTGCATGACACCCTTTTGCAGGAATTCTTAGTTGTATTGTCGTCGTCATCATATAGATAATTTATTCACAACATCTTGTGTACATGGCCAAATGCTTAGATGGGACATGGCCCATGTTTGGTGGAATGAAATTACTAAGCAATTGCATCCATGTAAGGGATGAGTATGAATTGGGGAGGAAGGAGGTTACCTTGTAGATCTTTAAATATGTGACATATGATATCGATGGAGGACACAAAAGAAAAAAGATACAATTGGTTACTTTCGAAGTACGATTTTGTGATTTCATGAAGGACTTTGTCAAAAAGACATGACATTATATTCAACATGTCCATGTGGCTCGATGGCAGGATGAACATTTTATAATATGTAGAGATACATTTCTTGTTGGCACTATGTTATTAGTGGTTGATTTTGCTGAGAAATACAGCCTTTAACCATAAAATATGATTCAAATACAATATTATCACTCAAAGAAGGTCAAGATAATGGTTCATATCACATAGATGCATGGACCGAATAGTAATGAAAAAAACAAAGTTGTGTTGAAAGAGTATCACTTCTACATAAGAGATGATCGGTCCAACGACTTAGCCTGTGTACACCATTGTTTTCAGTTGTTATAGAACCACCTTAAGGAGAAGAACATATAGGTGGATCAACATTGGATTTGATCAGATGGTTGCATAGGTCAGTTAAAAATTGATCGTATATTTCAATGGTTGTGTATGTTTCCTCAAAAAATAAAGGTACCACACATTTGGAACTATTTTCAGTCTCGGCATGGGAAAGGGGAGCATGATGTAGTAGGTGCATGCATAAAAAGAGTGTTACATGGAAAAGAAATCAAGTTCATAACTACTTCCCTCATTCGAGATGCAAAATCCATTGTTGAATGGTGTTCTTTAGTAATGGGAGAGGGAAAATGAACCCATGAAGACCAATCACATAGGAAAGGACATGTACATAGATATTTTTTGGAGGTGGTTGATGTAGATTGATCATAGTGGTATGGATGTAAAACAATCCAAGGAACCTGTGTATTCCATTAATTTAGAAAATCAGACAATGCAATAGTTGAAATATGGATGAGAAAACTATCACACTTATATGGTCCATGTAGTAGTAATGAATGGGATGATTATGAATCGATAGACTAGGTTGATAGATGGGATCGTTTATCACTCCCCATTGGTCAATATATAACTATGGAATCATAGCAGTTGCAGGAGGACGAATCAAATATTTCAATAGATTATGATCATGTCTTAGATCTCGTACTGCCAAGTTCATTGATTCCTTCTATTAAATTTTTATTAATTAGCATTAATGTTTTATTCTTTGGTTATTTAGTGTACTCACATTTTGGCACTCCATTTTTTATAGGGAATGCATATGCAATGGTTTCCCCAATAGATAATGAATGGGGCACTGATTATTCATTGGCATGATGCTTAGAGGGAAAGAAAACACTCATGCAATCAATAACATACTCCAAAGGCATTGAATTTTTTATTGGGCCGATGGTTATTAAAGGATAATATATGACACGAGATGAATGATATAACAATATTTGCCTCACCCTATGCAATCTTGCACATAAGGCCTTTTTCCATTTCCCTATGCAGAATTTTTCATCCCTTTTTGCAAATCCTAGAGCTAAAAATACATTTTCTCCACATGTACGCACCTTTCCTACTATACAACATGCGTATACGCAGGCTGCACCACTACAGTCCGTGTACATCGATATTTTTGCCCAAAAAAGAAAAATGGTGTCAGGTTCCATGTCACGATAGGAGATTTATGATCCTTGGCCTTCCATATGCTGGAAACGTTTTGAATCGGCCTTTCAGTTCCATTTGAAGGCTATAAATGGGCCAATTCAGAGCTATGGAAAAGAGGAGAAATAATTCAACTTTGAGAGCAAAGTTACTCTGGAGAAATTATTCACTTCATATTGAGTCTACATCCCTTTGTCCTTTAAGTCTGAAAACAGTGTTCAGCCCCCAATCTCTTCCCTTATTGATTGAGAACTTCATTGTCTCTCTTCTATGAGATTGCCTTTTGTGGAGGATTTAAGTGGTGGAGGCCCAGATGGAAGGAACTTGGTTTCTCAGTTCTGAACCATACCGACATGGAAGTCTGTAACTTTTTCACTTATGTTGATCATATATTAATAGAAATACTCTTTTCTCGTCCAATTGATATCTTGCAAATATTTGAATTATTATTCCATGGGCATATTTGTTATGTATATTAATGGACTATGCTATTGAATGTGCTAACATCATATATTATCACCATATGCTTTCTTTGCTTGGTTGTTGAGGACTAGTTGTAAGTATATTGCTTTGGGTCAAGTGCTCAATGGTGGACTTCATCGAACGTCTAGACGAGGCATGCCTTTTATCGTTTCTTGCTAGCATATTTGTTTATATAGCATACATGAGAATCGAGTTGATTTCTGCAGTCATTTCCTTCTATTGTGGTTTACCCTAACCATAGAGAGATTTTCCTCGTAACAGAATTGGCGACCATACTGGGAATTGAATCTTCTTTCTTAGGGTTTGGAGTGTTTTTCCCCTTGTATTTATCTTGTTCCTATTGTGTTTCTTATCGTATCCTTGCTTGATAACCTCTATTCACTCTAGGTCTGAGTCTTTCAGCCTTCTCCTTTGCCTAGCTATGTTTTTGAAACATATACACGAGTTATTGCTTGACAGTCGCGTATATACGCGTGTTGTCCTTCTGCAAGATCTATACATACACGTTGTTTCCTTGAACAGTCATGTACATCTACCCCTTTTTCTTGTTTGTTGGGTTTGGTGATTGCTGGGTAGGTTTCGATGATTGTTGAGTCTTCTTGGGTGTCTATTGTGATTGTTACGTGTCTTTGGAATGACAGGAAACCTGTCTTTGGTTGAATTTTTGGGCGGAGTCTTTCTCATCATATTTTTATTTTGATTGTCCTTGTACATTAGGATGGTTGTTTTTCTCCTTTGTATCTTACTTGAGTCGTATCTTTCTATACACAATAGAGTCTTTATATATCAAGTTGTTCAATCCATGCATTTTCATTTTTCTTATATTGGAAATACAAAAATATTAGGAATTTTACATTGATTGGAATCTTGATCGTTTGAGTCTTTGTCATTTATCTTAGTACATGTAAAGAAATATTGCATTTTTATTTCAGAATTGCAGAGTTGAAATTGAAAATTGCATTGTTTTAAGAAGCATATCATTCATTAAAAATTGAAGTTAGGACTTTGCATTGTATTCATATTTACTTTACTTGTTGAGTCATAACATCACGAGTTTCACTACCATACCTTTTTGAGTAAGCACGACCATTAAAATTAATGCTTTAATTTAAAATTGAGTAGTAATGATTTTATTTTCTAGGGTGCACAAACTAGCTTAGGATTTAGTGCCTTGGAATAGGATTTTGAGAGTAAAGTTCTCTAAAGCTATTAAATCAACATATGTATCTAACTAAGGGAGTGGATAAATACATTGTATAATCGGTAATATCAGGAGGCTCTGCTTGCACGAGAGTTAACCATGAGGCCGCACGAGGTTGGTTAAAGGGATATCCCCCCAATACCTTCATAGTGTCGAAGATATTTCTGGGGTTCTATTCGTATATGGGGATCTTGCTAGTTTCCTTACCTCTGTGAGAGGCGATACTTTCAAGGTTTCAGGCTTTGCTACCCTACCCATACAGTGGAACTGACTTACGAATGTTCTCGTGTGCATTGGTTATACATTGGTTTCCTAGTTTCTTGACATAGGTGCCACATAGGTTACTTACAGGGGTTATTCTACATGTACCCTGGGTGAGATAAGGGTCGGACAATACACATCCTTTATGGAGGATTACCTCTCCGGGGGAATCTGATCGATTGCTTGTTAAGTCCACGAGGGCCCTTATAACTGATTATGTTACCTCCGATATTTAACAGGGAGTCTTAGGCCCCTCTTGGGTGAGACATACCCTCTTTAGGGAGGGAGGCCCCTTTCAACCACTTTACCTTGTTTTTGCGCATATTGGTTGTTTGATTTTTGGTGTGATCTTTGACTAATAGTTGGCCTTACGAGTTTATAATGAGTGGACATTATCATGGATAGTGGAGTTCCTCTGGCTCCCTCATTTACTGCTACCCACCCATGATGTTCACTCATTTAATGGGGATGAATCCATCTGTTTTTCATAATGATATGATGAATTACGACACTTAGTCCATGCCTTGGGTCTCTAATCATTTTCATGTTGATATGTCAATTTTTCCCCCACCCTTTATATCCTCTCCCTGGCCCACTTATATGAATCCTAGCATTGGATTCGAGAGCACCATGGCCCCACTGCTTACATCTTAGTTTGATATGAATCATGTCTCTCAACCACCTCCCACTATGGGAGGTTGGAACCTCCTCTCTTATGGATCCAGTCCTAGCTATGTTCTTTTACAAGTTAGTACTCAAATGGGTGACTATTATACTTATTACACCCCATCCGTGTATCCTTCGTCTGCCATGTCATTTCCTTCTAACACTTTTCCCATGGTGGGTCCACATATATTCTTGAGTATTTCATATGGGGAGAATCAGTTTTATGGTTCGGGATACCCTCTTCACAGTACCCCTTCACATGGGGGAGACATATATCCTCAGTCGAATAATCCTTATCATACCTCTGTCTCTTCGCATACTTCAGCAATGATGTTCGTACAAACCTCTTTGGATTAGCTAGGTAGAGGATACTACCTTTTTGGATAGGGCCATGGTGTATACCAGGACCCTTCCTAGTCTGTAATGTCTCAAAGCCAATATTTCCCTGGACCCTGGTATCAAATGCCACAACCCACCATCACTAGTCTAGTCACTGCCATTCATATTGGAGCTCCATCACCAACCTCTGTCAGTCATGTTGGATATTGGTCAACAACTTCTGCAAGTCATGTTGAATACCCACAACCACTTTTTGCTAGTCATGCTGGGGGCATCACTCTAGTCACCACGAGTCATATCGATGCCACATCTCCAACCTATGTACATCATGTGGGAGATTACTCTCTCGCCTATGCCAGTCACACTGAGAGCATGTCACCAGCTGTTTTGAATGGCATTGAGAATCCTAGATGTCTCAAACATAAGCCTAAGTTCCTTTGAAGGACTTGCAAAGGAAATCACCTAACTCGTTTATGTCCTGCTACTGCTGGGATACTAGAAGCGTGGGGCTCACCTAATAGCCCTTCAGGTTCTGAGACGTCTGTGGTTTCCCCACACCCTATTTCTCCATTGATTGACACGACAGTCATGCCAATGCAATCGTCACCTCACCATAACCCATTTTTGAGGGTGATGTGTGTCCAGTCCCTATTATCACGCATCCTACTCAACCAATGGTTGATACAATGGTCACACTGATGCAATCTTCGGTCGACACCCCTTCTCTTTTAGATATCGATGCATCTCTTGACCTTGTTGTCTCACATCATCTTCAACCAGCGGTCGTGTCAATGCAATATTCGATCAACACCACCGTGTTTTTGGGGGTGATGCATCTCTTGAACTTGCTATCTCACATCATGTTCAACCAGTGGTCGTGTCAATGAAGTATTCGACTGACACCACCCCTATTTTGGGGGGTGATGCATCTCTTGAACTTGTCATCTCACATCCTATTCAACCAATGGCCAAATAAGTGGTCATTTTGATGCAATTTTCATTTGATCTCGCTCTTCTAGTTCTAGTTCTATACCTTCTATAATATGTCATTAGAATTTCTAGTACTACACCTTCTGAAGAAGAGAGAGTTTTACGCTCCCTGAGTACTCTCCTTCCAAGTCTTGGAGAGGTTCCCTTTGATTGGGATGGTATTATTGGGTATCCAATGTCTCCTCCTATGTCCTTTCAAGTAAGAGACATTATCTGATATATCATGGAGAAGGTAACTTACACTAGCACTTTATCCTTCTCGACTTAGAGAGATTTGGGTTTTCCCAAGCTCGTGTCATCTATTCATAAGATGTTGACCTTTCATAGAAGTATAGCACAAGAGCCTTGGCCTCCCCCATGACATGCCACCTAGAAACCTCTCAACGATTCTGATTTAAGCTCCTTTCTGACTCGTCTAAAAGGTGAAAATATTTTCGTGTGAATTTGTCCCTTTCACACTCGTTAAATTGGAATTGAAAGGTCATGATTCTTGGTTAAGCCCTTTTTTGAATCGTTTTTGAAAAGAGAAAATATTTCCGAGTGAACTTGTCTCTTTCACACTTGTAAATTGGATTTCAAAGGATGTCTATTTGGTAAAAGTTTATCGCGTTTTCAAACGAAGTAGACTAAGATTACGAAAAATGACATTTTTTGGCATTAAGTTGTGATTGGATCTCATGCCCTTGCTTTCCGTACTGAGCCTATATCTGGTTCTCTCTTTGTGTTATAAACCTTTTGTCTCAGCATTTTTGCATCCTCAACCAAGCAGAGTCTCATTTATATCCTTCACAATTTGACACCTTATACCCAAGAGCTAACATTCCCTCAAGTGTCCATCTCCTGCATGGATCCCCTTCCATTGAGAATAAGTATGTTCCACTACTGGAACTAGTTTTTCTTACTTGTGGCACTCATTTCCTCCTCTATATCGTAGCATTCATTTGACTATGAAAAAACAAAAAACGACGGGTTGGAAGGGAGTATTATCTTATATTGGCAACATTCGTGTCCCCTCTGAACAAAGAACAAAGTTATTGAGTCCATTCGTCAACATAAGTTTTGGTTTACCATGGCCTTAGGAAGTTGAGCTTGTTATAGAGAGTTTTCTCCACCGACTGGTTACTCTTCTAGTCCCTATGGAGAATTTCATTGATGCCTCTTGCATCTCATGGTTTCATCATTGAGTCTATGTTGCCAGAGTCTTCCACATATCTCATGATATTGCTCAAAGGAAGTCTATCAACCTGTGTTGACCATTCCTCATAACTCTTGACTTTTCAAGTCGTCCATACCCTCAGTTTGTCTCAAAATTACATGATGTTGTAGTCCTATCATGCACCTTGGCCCTACTTTCATCATTTCTAGGTAACCTTGAACCAAGCAGTTGAAATTTCATCATTGGTCATTGACTAGGTGGTTTGCCTTGTGTTCGACGACAAGACACCTTTTCACACATTGGGATTCATGCAATGTCGTGAATTCCATTAGCCTTATTGGTGGTTTTCTCGCCTTTGTCATCATTTTTCCTCCTTGGCTACTATTTAGAAGGTCTTTTTCATGTACCACTTTCACTAGGAACATGCGAAAGATGCATGGGGTCGTTGGTTCATGAACATGTTCTTCGTCTGGTTTCCTCCAAATCATGAAGCTCCTACTTTGTACCTCGTGCTGAGTGATGAGAGATGCCTTAATGCTCTCCTTTTAGCGAGTCTCCTTCCATCAAATTCATCCCATCTATTATGAAAACAATACCTAGATTTCTATGAGTACCTTAAGGATTGCAGTCATTAGTGGAAGGTTCTCTCACCATCGATAGTTGGGAATGCACCAATGTCTCTTGATCGATGGATTCTTCAAGTATTCGACCTCGAATCCTTCATTCACGCTTGTAAGAATGTACTCAATTCCTTGATACCTACTTTCATTATCGGTGGGATGTCTCGCATTTGTTAATGATATCCCTCAATGATTGGTAATCAAACGATGTCTCATTGTGTTAGACCTCAACTCCTTTATTCACATGATGTAGACTTTCAACTTTGGCGGATTGTGTAGAAGACTTGAAGACATTATTATGTGGCCGCAAATTTCCTGAGTTGTTGCTTCCTTTTCATTGAACCAATACTTATACGACTTCAGTACCCATGGGAGATTAGATTGTACTGCATTGTATACAGATATCTTCGGATTGATTGAGACTGGTTCTACTGGGCCTTGTTTGTGACTATGACAACCTTTGGCATGTAACCACACTTGTATTTTCCTATTCATGGCCATGAATAGTTGTTTGGTATATTTTCACATGGACCTGCAGTGTAATTCAAATTGGCAACCATGTATGCAAAGTCAGTGCAAAATGTAATGAGCAACTAGTTCTTCCAGCTGGTTCCCCATCACTCCACTTCTAGGTTTTTATAATGTATTTCGGCCATCACATATATTCCTCTGACCTCACAAATTAGAGGGCATCTGTTATAGAAAGATTTGCCTCACCCTATGAAATCTTGCACAAAAGGGCTTTTTCCATTTCCCTATGCAGAATTTTTCATCCCATTTTGCAAATCCCTTATCTAAAATCACATTTATTCCACATGTACGCACCTTTCCTACTATATAACATGCATATACGTAGGCTGCATCACTACAACCTGCGTACATCCGGATTTGTGCCCAAAAATGAAAAATGGTGTCGGTTTCCATGTCACGATAGAATATGTATCATCCTTGGCCTTCCACATACTGGAAACATTCTGAATCGACCCTTCAGTTCCATTTGAAGGCTATAAATGGGCCAATTCCAAGATATGAAAAAGAGGAGAAAGAATTCAACTTTGAGAGAAAAGTTACTCTAGAGAAATTATTCACTTCATATTGAGTCTACATCCCTTTATCCTTTAAGTCGAGACATAGTGTTCATCCCCCAAGCTCTTCCCTTATTGATTGAAAAATTCATTGTCTCTCTTCAATGATATTGCCTTTTGTGGAGGATTGAAGTGGTGGAGATCTAGTTGGAAGAAACTTATTTTCTCGGTTCTGAACTGTGCCGACACGGAAGTCTATAACCTTTTAACTTCTATTGATCATATATTAATAGAAATACTCTTTTCTCATCCAATTAATATCTTACAAATATTTGAACTATTATTCCATGGGCATATTTGTTATGTATATTAATAGACTATGCTATTGAATGTGATAACATCATATATTATCACCGTATTCTTTCTTTTCTTGGTTGTTGAGGACTAGTTGCAGGAACATTTTTTTGGGTCAAGTGCTCAACAATGGAATTCATCGAATGTCTGGATGAGGTAGGACTTTTATCTTGTCTTGCTAGCATATTTGTTTATATAACATACTTGAGAATCACATTGATTTCTGTAGTCATTTCCATATGTTGTGCTTTACCCTAGCCATAGAGAGATTTTCCTCGTAACAATGAAAGAACATGAAATAAAGGTGGTTATGTATTTCAAGATTATAAATCAGGTCAAGTTGTATACCACTTTACAAACTTGGTTATTGGTACAAACCTCCAACTACAAACAATTCCAAGAAAGAAATCATCAAAGGTATGATACTTCTTTCCTTACTCTGAGAAAGAGAAGTTAATGGAGACCGTCAATATTATAAGTGATCTCAATGGTCTATTGGAATGACCATATGTATGTAAAAGGAATAATTTTGGCTTCATTTTGAATGTTTTTTAAAATTTTGGAATTCTTTTAAAATATACCTCGCCTTAAAATATTTTAGTATGTAAAATATTTTGACTTCTGTTAAAATATACCTTGCCATGCCATGCCTTGAATTTCCTTCCCTTGATTTTTCATTCCTTTATTTCCATTATCTCACCATGTCATACCTTTCCATGCCATGCCTTGCCTTGACATGCCTTCACATTCCTTTCCTTCACCTTCCTTCACTTTCCTTTCCATGCCTTACCATTCCATGGCATGCCTTGCCTTCACTTGACTTCACTTTCCTTGCCATTGATAATAACATATTCTCCAAAAAGAAGATTAATAATAACATATCCTCCAAAAATGTGAATGTAAGAGGTCATAGCCATGGCCATTGAAGGACCTTGATTTATCAGGAAATGGAGGTCATTGTGAATGTCAATAAGATATTTTCTATGGTTTCATATTTTCTTCTTGTGAGGAACAATTCAATATGTAATAATTATAACTTGAAACGATTATAACTTGAAATGAAGCGATATCCCCTTACCGCAATAGAACTGAACTCAACACGGAATGATTATAAGTCGAAATGAGGCGAGATCCCCTGACCATAATAGAGCCGAACTTCTCTCAATAGAACAAAATTTTAACAAAATTTCACTGTTTCACTTGACAAAAATGCATAAAGAAAGGAAACAACTTAGAAGCTATGGATTTTTCATCTATATTTGTCTTGACTTACATGTATTAGGATGAGAATGTACTACATCCCCAAGATAAGTTGCACCAGGATAACCAACGTCTATCAAAATATTGTGTTCAGGCACCTTGAATGCAATCAAACACCTTCTGAACTCCCACGAGCTATCTGATCGAACCCTAACTAATTCCATCCACCCCTAACTAATTCCATCTACCCCGTTGCACATAATGATCGATTATCATCTCCTAGTTCTTAATCATACCAGTGAGTGCTTTAGATGAGGGAGTGCTTCTAAACAAAGCCATTGAATCTAGTGACTACATGATATCTAGGGAGGGAGGATCAAACCCATATAAGTGTGAGTGTGATGCATGGTGACCATGTGGAGCAATCAACATGCATGTAAACCAGGTGGAATCATTGTTGCGTAAACCAAAAGAATATTAATAATAACATATGTCTGGTGGAATCAGCAACTAGTTGGGCACGTACTCGCATTACACGTGTTATCCAACTGCTACCACTATAACCTCTAGGTGTGCCCAGGATGCCTCTTACATGGAACACAAGATAAGTCGGGGGGATTTGAACTCGAAACCTCATGAAAATATTCACAGCACTTGCCAATTGAGCTGCCCCCGGGGACTATTTACTTTTATATTTAAAAGTAAATCCATTTTATATTTTATATTTTATATTTACTTCCCTTTTTTGTTTGATGCACCATACTAATTAATAATCGTTCAAGTATGAATTAATCAAAGGGAACACAAGGAAAAGAGCAGTAGATGGAGGAGTAAGAATTGAATTTTGACCCTAGGAATCAAGGTAGGATCAAGATTCAATTTACTACCCTGTTGTTGGGATTATTGTATGTTTTTGTTCCAGATCTTATTGCGGATCTAACTATATTAATATGTCTTTATTATCACTGAATGAAATAGTATTATATCTACACGACATCTGAACAAGATTGATTTATCACTTTGAATGAAATAGTATTATATCTACACAAAATATGAACAAGATTGATTTAGTTTGGACTTTCAAGAGAAGCATATTGTCGACCTTTAAAATATGGCGGCCTCATGGCTAAAGAATTAGAAGTTTCCACCTTGGACGATTTCATGAACATACTAGGCCAATGATTTTTGGAATTCATAATGTGCTAATAGAGGGATCATATAGGATCATATATTTTTATATTTGTAGTACCTATGAAGGTTCTCCATGCCTATATTATACTGGTAAAAAATCATTCCAACTAGACATGGATACTTAATGCTTTTAGCTCATTAAATTTCCTAGGCTCATAAATATTGCAATGTATAAAATAAACTATTCTGTGATGGATGTTTTGGGTGAGAGGTTTTGAATTATACTATGTCATTGGGATTTTAAGTTGTATCAGGTTTGATATTTTAAGTTGTATCAGGTTTGGTATGGGAACCATAACGAGTTATTCTAGTTCTCTTAGGTCTGTCTCCTGCGAGACATGGATACTTAATACTTTTAGCTAATTAAACATGAGATTATAACCATAATGAGTTATTATGGTTCTCTTAGACTTGCAATTTCTTTTGTTACTTGGTAGGGACTTGTTGCTCAGCAATTGCCCTTTTTCTTCTATTTTCTAAATTTTATTCAGATTTGTTTTCCTCTGCTTCTTGGAATATGTATATGTGCTCCTAATGATGGACAACTCTTCCTCCTCTTTTCCCTAAATGGGTGGCTTCTCTCTTGTAGGTGGCTTCCAACTGCTCACAAAAATATCACACCTCCTATAACAACACAACAACACGACCATCCTCTTGCATCCATGGTTCTCAATAAAATTAGCTCGGCCTCTTAAAAATGATACCACACAGGCTAAATCCATCGACCATATTTATTAAATTCATAAATGTTCTAGCGAGGGCATGTGACGGTGTACACCAGAAATCTCAACGAAAATTCTAGTATTTATCAAAATTTGTGAAGGATTTGGACTTCGACCATTCGATCTTTACTGGATATATCAGTCGTGACGAGGGAATCTAGAGATGGAGTTTAGATAACATCATAGGAACACTAGTGGCCCCACATTAAGTGGTGACCGTTGATAAACTCAAGGGAGGGGATTCAATTACGGAGGCTCCAACGATTCTACCAACCCAATATTTCGCTGTCTCCACAGTCATCAATCTAGATCAACTATCGGGAACAAGTGCATTTTTTTACTCACTATCACATTACATTTTTATCACGATCATCATCATCTTCATTGATTATTTTACTCAATTGCCTTGGCATTTTTTTAGAGCGTTCTTTCCTTCACATACATCATTATTGTTATTTCCTACACAACCATTAACCACCAATAGAACATAATCAAATGAAATAATAACTTTTTCTTTTATTTTCCCCTTTTTTCTTATTTTGTGACTTGGAGTGTTCCTTCTCCATTTTGTTGTTGTTGTGATAGATTCCTTATCAACATTCACATCACTCCTTTTCTCTTCTTTTATGGCTTGGAGTGTTCCTTCTGCATTTTGTTGTTCTTGTGCTAGATTTGTTATCAACATTCACATCATCCACAACATACTCCATGTCACTCCTATTCATAGATTCCTCATCAAAGTATATTTATTTTATGACTTCATTATTTTACAATTTTCTTTTTTTACTTTGAGAAACCTTCAGATTTGCTTTTCCTCAATTTTCCATTCACAATTCTCTTCCTCGTGACTTTACATTTCACTTTTGCCAATTTCTCTTTTTCTTATGTTGTATCACGTCTAAATGATTCCTTCCACCTTCATGTCCATATCTTGTACCTTCTACATCATCAATTTCATCTTTCTCAATCTTATCGTCAAGTTGTAGCATGCATTAAAAAATAGGCCCTTCATAGACATTTTCAATAGCATGTTGATAGGCATAAAAATTTTCTCCGATCTTCTTCATTTCCGCTGATGTAAATTCTAAATCACCCTCGCTTTCCTTTTCAGTTATTTTGTTGTTTCTTTTCAATATCAACATCTCATTAGAGTGTTCATCTTTCCCAACTTCTGAAGCTTTAAGACTATTGGCAAAGAATACACAACGATAAACACTTAAATGGTTGAATAAAACAAAAGTTCATCTTTATATTCTTCTCTTCAACTTCTATTGCATCTTGGACTATTCAACATCCATCTTAATGTCCAAAGATTTAAGACTATTGTGAAAGCATACACAAGCATAAACACTTAAATGGTTGAAAAAAAAAATGTTCCTTTTTATATTATTCTCTTCAAATTTTATTGCATCTTGGACTATTCATCATCCATCTTTCGAAGTTACCTTCTTCTTATCAATATCTTTTATTGCAACTGAGGCAGCCTATCATCCTTTTCATGTGCTGCTAAATAAGATTTTTCATATTTCCTATATGTCCATTATCCATATGGACTCCTTCAAATTCATGCTCTTCCTCTTTAATATAAGAGCCTTCCTTCACACATGCATTCTATGACAACTTCTCTTTGTTTACCTTCATCTTCCATGCCTTTCAAGTTCATTTCCTTTCTGGCTTCTTCAGTTTCCATTATAGAATTTATCACTATTGTAGATTCATTACCCTCAATTGCTCAATTGCTATAAGGACAACCTTAATAATCAGTCAAAGAGGAACTCATTCAAGGTCGTTTCCTTTCCAACTTCTTCAGTTTCCATTATAGACTTTATCACTATTGCAGATTCATTACCTTTAATTGCTATAAGGACAACCTTAAAAATGAGTCAAAGAGGAACTCATTGTAATAGTTCTTCACGAGTTATAAGACTTTTTTTTTTAAGTTATAAGACTTTGTAATAATCATACGCCAAAAATATCCCATTTGTTATTGACCCGTAGATATTGCTCCGCACTTAATAGAAGCATTTCTAAACGTTAAAATTAGATAATTGGACACTAAGGACTACGATATAAAATTGGTCGTGTCTGACTGATTCAGACATAATTGGTTGACGGAGGCACTCACTCGTGCAGCAAGAATACTAGTAATCTCACGCACGTTTGAATACGCACGTTTGAATAATTTGAACCTAATTTGTTAGGTAAAGAATTCTAAGTTAATGTTAATTTTTAATTATATCTATTTGAAATGAACATAACTACCATAGCCGCTAAATCGTTGCTGGTGAATGCAGAAAGGCTTATGGTTGGTAAGATGAAATGAAGAATATGAAACTGTTGATCTCCTTGTAACAATTATATTGTCAGTTAGAATGAAGAAAAAGTTTGATGACGCTCATTTACTCATTCCATTAACAATGATATTGTCAATCAGAATGAAAAAAAGTCTGATAAATTTCCTTTCGTCAATTTATAATTGTTTATGTTGTCAGCCAAAATGAAGAAAAAGTCTGATGAAGTTCATTTGTTCATTCCATCACCTCCTTGTAGCAATAATAGTGTCGGCCAGAATGAGAAAAATCTCCTTCCTACTCTGAAACAAATATTAAAAAACCAAAACAATTTTTTGATCAAACAAACCTTTTTCACCGAATCTTGAAAGCTATCATACACTAAAAACTTTTGCGAGTTTTACTTGCCGATATAATATAACTGATTCCCATTTTCGAAAATCTCTTGATATGTAGAGATAATTGTGTCCGACCGTTCAAAGAAGTTAGATTAACTTATTCTATTCACTAGCACAGCCACATAATTGTGGCTGATCAACGCCGAAAGGCATATTTTATTTGCAAACAAATCTTAACTAATTTTTTTATTACTTATTTTATTTACAAAATAAACCTTAATTTATTTATTTTTTTCATTTACAAAACAAACCCTAATTCTTTTTTATCCTATTTCATTTACAAAACAAATCCTAATATTTTTGGTCTATTTCATTTACAAAATAAACGCTTTCATTTACAAAATAAACGGCTTTTCATCCCAACCTTTATTTAGCAGAGCGATCAGTGAGACTGCGAGGCATAGAATGATGTTGGCTAGGTTCTTACGTCTCGCATGAGCTTAAATAAAAATAAATAGGGAGTTTTCCAGTCTGGCAAAATTAAATTTTGCAATGAATTACCCTGCGAGCAACTGTTGAATTCGATCATGGTGGATGAAACGCTTTCATTTACAAAATAAACGCGTAGGAAATGCTTCACTTCATATCCATGCGGCCATAAACATCACTCAACGTGGCAATCTGGTGGTCAGCAAGTGATTTTTTAATCTGATTTAGTAAATGTAAAAAAGTAATCACATAAATGAACGTCTTTATAAATGAGCTGAAGTTAATTTATTAAAATCTAATCCATTGATTAGAGAGGATGACTAAGAATATGCGCATCTTCAATTGCCAACCCTAAGATTGAAATTTATGATTAAAAGGTGATTAATTCTGCCCATTGTCAATAGGTATACGTATACGCCTTTAGGCGTAAAATATTGAGTTTTCTACTCGAATTCTTGAATTATGTTGACAAAATTAAGAATATTTCATACAAAAATGTACAAGAATCCAGTAAATTCTTAAAATAATATTATAAGTATAATCCAATACGTAGAGGAGTGTAAGGTGCTTTTTAGTGGAGCCTGTCATTCCTTTTCTCTAAAAACCATTGTATGGAAAACTTCCCACTGATTGGAAAAGCCACTGCAAACACTCATTGCAAACATAACTCAATTTTCCAATTTGTAACCAAATTAGTTTTCTTCGTATTCAGTATTTCGCTACATGTAGCTTACCTGCATTTATAGTCTCAGAAGATTGGGCGCGGAGGAGAGTAAGAGGTAAATGAGATTGCATGTAGCTTACCTGCATTTATAGTCTCAGAAGATTGGGCGCGGAGGAGAGTAAGAGGTAAATGAGATTGCATGAACTAATCTTATTGTTTAATTTACAGTGCATAGAAACACAAAATCCCATTTTAGAAAAATATGAACAGTATAGCAACTTATCTGTGGGGACATTGTAAACGCTTTTATAAAAAATTGTGAGGAGGTCACAAGGCCGCTGTTCGGGGATATGAAAAAAAAAAGCAAATGCGCAATATGAAACGCAAATTTTATATTCCGACGTGGGAGACCTAATGGAATGCAAACTAGTTTCCGTAGAAAATTGTGAGGAGGTCACAAGGCAGCTGCTCGGCGATATGAAGAAAAAAGCAAACGCGCAATATGAAACGCAAATTTTCATATGAAATGCGTAATATGAAACACGTGGGAAACCTAATGGAATACAAACGCTTAATATGAAATGCTCGGCGATCCAATAGTCTTCCACCCTGGGCGATTCAATATGAAACACGCCTACAGACAGAAAATGGAATGCTTATCCAATATACCAGCTGAGGAATGTGGTAATTCTAAAAGTTAATCATTTAAAGTGGCAATCATATAGTGATACAGTAATTTCTTAATATGATTAGGTAAATGTTATGAAGAGTAAATCACATTTAGTGATTTGGGAGGAGGACTAAGAATATGCCCATAAAAGGTGATTAATAATTTAAAAGGTGATTAATTGTGCCCATTGCCAATAGGTATACCTCTTTCGGGGTAATTAATGATTTTTAATTATAAATTTTAATTTTATGGTTATCAGTGGAAAATGGTGGAATATTTAAGTTATTGGAAATGAGCACAAATAATAATCATTTAATTATAAATTTTAATTTTATGGCTAGCAATTGAATATTTAATATTAATAATTTCCTTGCATTTATAAATACTTAAGTTTACTTTTTTACATTTACCTAGTATGATTAATAATTTACTATTCTAACTAATGATTTTCAAATTTATCTAATTAATTAAGATTAATATATAAAAAAAAGCATTATCTCGCTCATTCAATATGAATTAACAAGTATCATAAGTGTTTTATTTTGAGAATATATTTATGAATTTGAAGCCTCGACTAGTGGATTCCACATTTGGCCTTCTTTTCACTTAACACACCCATGGTTAAGGTTGACGCATCATCTCACTCATATGGGGCATGGAAAGCATTTTTCATTTGTATGACTGTGAAACCTGAATGTGTAATGCTTGCCAAAACTCATCTACACAATACAAGCATGTTGTTATTGGCGAAAAGATCTCCATGGTGTGCCACATCTCTAACAGTATGGAAGAAATCCCTTGTTTTCTGCTGCTGCAGTGGTTTTACAGTGTTTAGTTCAGCGGAAACCTTGAGTTTAAATTTGACAACTATACTTGAGATCTTACAGTGTTTAATTCCAACCGGAACCTTGAGTTTAAATTTGACAACTATCCTTGAGATACTAAATATCCTTGAGATACTAAAGATGAAGTATTCTCATGAACGTTGAATGGCCCCTTCTAACAAGGTACACAAAAATATTTATTATTTTTAACTGAACCTCTATAGTTTGACATTCATTACATTCCTGTAATGAAGAACAATAATTCATTACATTCCTGTAATGAAGAACAAGAAAATCCATGTAACACTTGAAAGTGAATTAAATTGTATTATTATAGGTGAAATAGAGGCCTAGTCTGCAAAATGAATAGCAAGGATTCCTAGGAGAATTTTGAGATGCGCATAAACCTATATTCTTTGTGAGAAGAGCATCATCTCTGTTAATCTCCTCAAAGAGTTTAGCTGAGGTGTATCAGAATTTTTAGGCCAAAAACAAGAAGAAGAATAAGTGGCACTCTAACTACAGTGTTGAAAGATTTATGCCAAGTGGTCCATCAATCTTTTCAACCACTTCTTTCCATCACTCTTTTCACTACTTTAATGAGGTTGTTGCAGAGGTTTGTATGTTCTCGGATGTTTCAAAAACAAGAAGAAGAATAAGTGGCACTCTAACTACAGTGTTGAAAGATTTATGCCAAGTGGTCCATCAATCTTTTCAACCACTTCTTTCCATCACTCTTTTCACTACTTTAATGAGGTTGTTGCAGAGGTTTGTATGTTCTCGGATGTTTCAAAAACAAGAAGAAGAATAAGTGGCACTCTAACTACAGTGTTGAAAGATTTATGCCAAGTGGTCCATCAATCTTTTCAACCACTTCTTTCCATCACTCTTTTCACTACTTTAATGAGGTTGTTGCAGAGGTTTGTATGTTCTCGGATGTTTCATGCAAAACGAGTGCTGACATAGTTTAAATTATGTAGAAGTCTGAAAATATTTTAACATTGTTTAATCAATGTAATCTCCTATTTACTTTCATCAATCAGAATTTCAGAAGTTGTATTAATTTAGTCTCAAGGAAGCCTTGAGGCTAAACTAGCACAACCACTTAATTTGTCATTGTAAATTTGGTGGCATCTCCTACAACCAGGGGAGAGCAATCAAATTTAGAGTGTAAATTTGGTGGCATCTCCCACCACTAGATGTGGAGAGTCTTGACTGATACATTCACACGTTTGAATAATTAAGCCAAAAGGCGTATACCTATTGGAGATGGGCACAATTAATGATATTAAGAAATTGCTGTAACATCATATGATTGCCACGTTTAAATGATTAACTTTTGGAATTCTTTAACTGTTAGGGAGTTTCATTATCTGCCTCAATTATCAACCTGTTTCATTTCTCATTCTCTACCTCATTATGTCTTTCGGCCTTCACGCAGCTAACACGCGACTGTGCTAGTTACTCCGAAAGGCGTATACCTATTGACAATGAGCACAATTAATCACCTTTTAATCTAAAATTTTAATTTGATGGCTAACAATTGCAGATTCTGGCATATTCTTAGTCGTCCTCCAAAATCAATGAATGTGATTTACTCTTCATAACTTCCTTGTATTTTAAAATACATCCGTTAACCTGTTTACTTTTTAACATTTACCTAATCATATTAAAAAATTACTGTATCACCCTCTGATTGCCACGTTTAAATGATTAACCTTTGATATTACCACGTTTGAATTATTAACCACGAATTTTCTCAACTGTCTGGTGCGTTTCAATTGTCCGTGCGTTTCAGCTGTCCGCCCATTCTCTACCGCAGATTTCCTTAGCTCTCCGCGCGTTTCAGTTGTCCGCGGGCTTCATATTACATGAGCGTTTCATATTGCATGAGCGTCTGGTTGCCGCCTTACAGTTGTCCGCGGGTTTCATATTACATGAGCGTTTCATATTGCATGAGCGTGGTAATAAAACAAACAGGAGCGTGGTCTGGTTGCCGCCTTACAGACAGGAGCGTGGTAATAAAACAGACAGGAGCGTGGTTTGGTTGCCGCCTTACAGTTGTTCGCGAGTTTCATATTACATGAGCGTCGTAATAAAACAGACAGGAGCTGGTCTGGTTGTTGCCTTACAGAAATCTTTTCCCTCGCTGGAGTAACAAGTTAGAGGAGTCCCTGCCTTACAGAAATCTTTTCCCTTGCTGGAGTAACAAGTTAGAGGAGTCCCGACGTATATCTATCATATCGGTGTATATTTATCATCTCGCACCATTTTAAGTATAGAATTACACCTTTCGGCGTTCACCAGCCACGAATTTGTGGCTGTGCTAGTTCTATAGAAGTCAATGTCAAATTTTTATTGTCATGCGACCATGTCAATTTTATAACTTCAAATTCACAAAATAAATCCTGGTTGACGCTGTAAATTTGCTGTCAATCTCCCACAACCGGACTGAAAAAACCTTGAATGATAACATACGCTAGTTTGAATAATTGCAATCTAATTTGGAGGACTGTTAGGTAAAGAATTGTAAGTTAACGCCAATCTTTTAGCCGCATGCGACCATGTCAACTTTATAACTTCAAATTCACGAAATCAGTATACTTGTCGCTGTAAATGATTTCCGTGTAAGTTAATTTCAATCTTTTAGCCGCATGCGACCATGTCAACTTTATAACTTCAAATTCACGAAATCAATATCATTGTCGCTGTAAATGAATTTCTTATATTATATACATAGAAATGGCTTGAAATGGATCACATAAAAGAAGATCCATTTGATTTTTGCCTCTTCTGTAAGAAGAAAATAATGGATCATATTTAAGTGGACAGAAAAATAAACAATTTTCAATATAGAACAAACATAAAAAATAAATAAATAAATAATGAACAATATTTAAGTGGCATAAAAACAAATTTTAAATCTAAAAATAGAATGAGAAGAAATGTTTGATGCATAAATATATATTATTTTTTTCTCAAATATGATATTAAATAATAATAAAAATATTGAAAAAACTAGTTATAATATATTGAAAAAAAACTAGTTGTAAACATAAATGTAGATGAAGTAAATTAAGAACATTGTCATTGTATCAAAACACATACATAAGATATTTGATAATTAATTAATTTTAATAAAACTTTGTTTCATAATGTGTAAATCCAAGGCCACTTCCATAATTCCATTCCCTAGTAAGTTTGGCTTTGGTGAATTTCATAGAGGAGAACAACTTGTTTTCTTACATTAATGCTAGAGGAAATTGAGTGCTCTAATTATTTGAATGTTTGCTTACATTAATGTGAGAGGGAATTGAGTGCTCTAGTTATTAGAGTTATTAAAGTGATAATTGGAATTCTACATTCATATAGTGGAAAATAGAAAATGTGTAAAATGTATAAATAATTAATGTATGTAAAGATGTAATTGTATTTTTATTTGATATTGCAAAGTTTAAGTATAGTTACTATTATGTGTATTTTTTTTGTAATTAGAATAAAATTATGCTACAACATCATCAATAATAAAAGGAGGAACAGACATTACTAGTGGAAAAGTGTTTATGCAATGTGATATAAACTATTGAAATTAAATAATTGAATATAGTTAAAGTGTTCAAAGAGAAATTTCCATGTGAATATAGAAGTGTTGATGTTTTGTATAAAAATACAACAATTATAATTAAGAAGGTTTTTAAAAGTACATATGATAAAGTAGACATGTGAATATGTTGCTTGGAATAGGTTCTTTCAAGTAAGGGCACATGTTTCTCATTGGTTGTATTGAATGTAGGATTCTTTGTAGCTTGAACACGAAGTGAATACTTACATACAAGAGAATGAAGTAAATAAGATAATTGAAAGAAAAATATTAAAGGTGATAGAAAAAAGATTAAAAATTAATATATCAAAACTCAAAATATGAAGAATGTAAAATAGTAATGGTGAGAACTTGCAATTTGGATAGAAAAGTAAAATATATAGAGGTTAAGGAAATTATTTCGTTTGGATGATGATATATTTTTTGGATGTCTATGTGTTGTAGATTGCAAAACATTTAGGAAGTTTGTATAAAATTACCATGAAGAAAATTGTGGTAGAAAACATAAAATGTATGGTGGATGTAACATCCCCACTATAATCCAAAGTTCAATTAATGCATAATGTAGATATGAATGTTGGTTTGACCAAGCTATGTGATACATGGATTGTACTTTCTGATTTTAATAAATATAATGTGATACGAGCTACCAGGAGTATGGATAGGGATTAGAGGTCGAGTTTTTCATAAGATAAGAGAGTGACTAAGAGGGGCCAAGGGGGAAATGATTTAAGAGTATTAATTTAACCTACATTCCCAAATTTAATTACCATTGACGATAAATTCTATTTATGTTTGAGTGAATGAGAGCCTAGTCAATGAATACCTCTCAAAGGGTGGGTGTAAAGGTCACATCCTATAGTTATTGGAAGCATGAGGATGAAGTACAATCAACATGGATCAGAGTGAGAAGTCAACTATGTTGGAAAAATAGAGGAAATTTGTATCGGGAGAATACATAGTTCTTCACATTTAGTTTTGGCATGAATAGTAAAAGAGAGCAGAGAGAAAGAGCACTCAAGATAGACCAATAAGGATCGAAAAATTATGGAGCATGATACAACACTTTTGGAGAATTCTCAAGATGAATATTGAAGAGTTAGGTTGTCGGGACTAAAGAGTGAACTCTTGTTTGAAATGCACTATAAAAATAATTGTTTGTTGTTGTCTTCATGGTTCCCAGAAGTGAGTTCCCTTGAGCTCCGAGCAAAGAGATTCCTTGTTACATATGAAAGAGAGACCCTGATAACTGAATGAGACACTCGATGGAATGAGAGTAGTGAAGGGGTACAGTCCTTGGGTTGGGCGAGTCAAGAGGAAGAGAGCTGGAGGAAATTTGGGATAGCTATAGGAGAATACCAATGGGTTGTGGGATATTGAGCTATGAGTGGATTGTTATAGCCACCATTCTCTTGTGGATTCCTAGCCCCAATTCGAGGGTGACTTGTTATTGATATTTAGAACAACAAGTTTTTGGTTGGATGGAATGTCCTTCCCAAGCAACTAGTTGCAAAAATGTTTTTAAAGATAAGTGTTAATCTACTTTTTTAGTTTTCTTATGAATCTTATGGCTATGCTTTTTATTATGTGTATGAGAAAGGTTTTATGTGTTGTTGTAAATGATTTATTAGCTACATTCATATTTATTTATAATGTTGTAGATGCATTTAATTATGATTATTATCATCTAGTTAAATCTGTATATAATTGTAGTGGGTAACCTACAAGAAATGAGCTAATAAGAAAAATTTTGAATTTATGTTTATTTTACGCAAGTAATGTTCCTTGGTTAAGATGGGGAACGCCATAAATTGGTATCAGATCCATGGGCTCAACACTGAGCCTTATTAGTGTATAATTTACATGAAAAATATAATTTGTAGGATAAAATCGTAATAGACGTCTCCAAATTTATTTGTTAAATTACTCTAGTAAAATTGAGGAAACAATTGTGACAAATTTTAGAAAATTAAGCTCAAGGGTTAAAATCACCAATTTTAACCTTTGAATGAGTTTTTTGGACCTATAATTGGTCTAATTTGGGATAGTACAAAGCATCCATGGCTAAAATTAAGAGAAATTAGGAAAAAGCCCCAATTTCTGAAGTGAAAATCATTGAGAATTCAACGTGGGAGTGTCTAATTTCAAGTGTAAGGGGTTGAATTGACATACACAAGGTCGAAATTAACCATGAGAAGCTAAGTATGAAGTTTCATGGTGGCCCTGATAGAAATTTTGGAAATAGGCATTTTTGAAAATTTGGGAAATTTTGAAATTTTTGAAAGTTAGCATGAATTAAAGGCCACATCGTAGTTAATGAGGAATTGGTGACATGGAATTTAATGATGGTGGTCACTGGCACTATGGATGGTCTAGTGGTGAGGTGGCAGGGTGACAAGCCACAGTATTGGATGAAACCATAAGTGGTTTATCATTGTGAGAAAAGTTGTGGCGCATACGTCACCCCTTGCACACGTCCGCTTCCACTAGGACCTTCTCTAATCTCGGCCCGAAGAGCGTCAATGCTCCTCTAATTCCCTGTCAGGAATTCTTTACCCACAACAACTCCTTACTGATCTCCCTTACCGATTGGGAAATCGAAATTCGCGATTTCGCGAATTTTGTAGTCACGCCCCTTATGCCTTATGATTCCCCAAATCCCGATACAGGTCAATCGCTGACTTTCTCCCCCTTTCTATCGGATTTCTCCCTATCAGAGAATCATTACTCGCGATACCGACAAGTTGAAATTCCAACCTCCGAACCCCGATGTGTCGATTCCCCGATACACGTGGGGACTTCACGTCTCTGCCTCTATACTTCTATCGGGGTTTCGGATCTCGCGAGATTGCGATCCATGATGTCGATGGACTCAGGAATTGTCCTTCCCCGATTCCCGATATGATGCCACTTGTACTCCACCAGTACCTGTGGACCCACACTGCCACGTCACCATCAGGATGTCGCGGATCACGAATCCAACCTGCAAGCATTCTCTGTAGTTGAGAACCCCGATTCTCCGAACCTCGCTCTTTGGGATCTCTTGACACGCATCCCACACGATCAACGGTTCGGATCCTATCGGGATATCGTGGATCATGATATTGCAACTCTCGTTGTGAACACTTGACGCTTCACCTTGCGAATCCCCGACATGCGATGCCACATGCGGATATGACGACTCTTGCCTCCTCAGCTTTGAACCTCCTCTCGTTTGCGCCAATAACCTTCTCACGCCTCCGTAGGATCTAATGGTCCATGGAACTTCGCAGAATCTCCTCAAGGATTTCGTCCACTCATTCTTTCTTCAGTAGATCCATGATATTTACGAAGTGCCTCCCTGTTAAGACTCATTCACATGCTCTCTGGCTAACCTGTGATGCTTCCCTTTGGTCTGTCGCATGACTAGCTCCTTTATTCTCCAACGACTTCAATGAACTATCCCTCCTGAGCTTGCTTCGACCTTGAGTCCTCGGCAAGAACTACCTTGCTCGCACTCCTTGTGGCAAATCTCCAACAACGTTGAAGGGTTCAAGTTGTTCGACTCTGCACACTCCTGCAGCAGTAGTCTTCAATGTCCTTGCTTAGAATCGCAACTCTGAGTCTTCGTTCAGCCTGCGCACCCCTTGCACGGCTCCGGTGCCAAATTTTCACTTCGGGAAACTTATAACAAAAGTTACCTCTATTTGAACCCTACAGTCATGCACTCCTTGCGGGCAAATTCCACTGCCCTCTCTGCAGGAATCTCTTGGCTTAGAATAGAGAAACAATTGAAACTAATTCTCTCTCAGACTTCGGGTTGAACCCTGAGTTCACATGCACAACATATACAAGGAAAATTCATAACCAGAAAACAAACATTCATGAACACATCATCAACACAGAGAAATAACACCAGCCATGAATTTGAATCAAAGACTTTCTTCTATTAATTCAAATCTGTACATGGGGTTCTTCACAGTTTTCTTTGCTTCTCTTCTCTTCTGAATGTTCTTAATAATATGTTACAATGATACAATGAGGGTGTCTATATCCATTTTCCCTCTCGAACTCTAAAACTGTCTAATCTAGACTTAAACATCTATCTACCTGCATTAAATATATTAAATGCCTCTTATCTATTTCAGACAAGAGCGTATGGCTCGAGGTATGATACAACATTCAAAAGGTGCTTTCATAAATGCATCATTTATACATTGGCGCATCCTCTTGAATGAAAATTCAAAAACTTTCTGCTGGCTTGTCCAGTTGTTCATTTCCTTCCATGTTGGCTCGCCTGTTGAGGGCGATGCTCCTGCATCAAGTTGTTTTCCAAAGGTCTCTCATGATCAAAAAGAAGTGGGAGGATGCCATGTGTAATTGGGCAGTAAGTGATATAACATTCCATGGTTAAATTAACCTAAGATAAAATTCATGATGTGAAATCTATGTGGTTCATTGATCTTCTTATCATCTACACCATTAGATTTTAGAGTATGTAGGTTGTGTGTGCTTGAGGAAAAAGAGTGTGGGATAAGACCCACCCATCCTCGTTTCTAATTATTGGGATCCATGTAGAATTATAGAAGAATAGGTGGGACCCTTTTCCCATCCATGGTAAAATAAGGTTCCAAGTGGGAATCTGGGTATGGTGCGGCCTGAAATATAGTTTAATTTATAAATTAAAGTTAAAGGGAATAGAGAGAAGGAAGAAGTTGATGAAGAATGACGAGGTAGGGATAGGGTGGCCAAGAGGGTGAAACAGAATCACCTAAGGGTGGCACATGGACCTATAATTCCACATGATCAACCATGTTAGCAAAGATGCCACATAGGAAATTTTTTCCTATAGTCTCATAAAAAAAACTAAGTGTGGAGCCAAAATTGTATTTTGGCCAAAAAAAATGCATAATAACTCATAAGACGATAATATTTTATATATGTTTTCCATAGTGTCGAGGGATACATAGGTGCCAAAGAGGGCCATTGGCCAATTATTCATTGATTTTCTAGAAAATGCAAATGACAGATTTTTGAAGATCAGGGTCAAGCTTAGTGGTAGGAGCTCAATTATTGTTGAAACTTTTATTGAGTGTCACAAAAATACACATGAAAATATTGTGTGAAGGTATTGTCTAGATTCTATGTATTTTGGAGTGGAGGAGCCAAAACAGGGAAACATCTTCTATTTGACGCTAGCTTTTAGCGATTTTTGGGTTTTTAATACGAGGAAAGGGTCTCGAGATGGAAAATATGGAAAAAATGATTTACTCAAAAGATTGTATACTCATCAAGAAAGACAACTTTGGTAATTGGTTTGGTGAAGTTTTTATAGAAGTGCACAATTTAGGAGATAACTAGTTTAGTAAAAAAATTGAAGTTTAGAAAAATGGGTGAAAAGGGACAAAGTTGTCATTTCCATATTTCTACAGTTTTTTACAAGAAAATCAAAATAACAATATGAGAGTTTTTATGAATTCATTGTTAGCATTATTATCTATTTCTCATACAAATGTTTCACTGGTTCCTGACAGATTTACTTATACAAGTGACAAAAATTGATGTTTGGAATTAACTGCAACTGAATGAAAAGTGTACAAAATGGGTAAATCAACAATATTTAGATGATTATAATTTTTTGCTCAGTACTCATAATTGAGAAAGAAAGCATTCGTTGGAAATATATTGAAGAGAATAATCCATCTATCTATTAAAACAGAGTCCAAATTATTACACACCAAACAATATGTCAAAATGCACCATTGAATTAAGTAATGAATATATATAAATACAACACGGTTTGTCTCAACATAGACAGCTACCTTAATCACACAATCACTCGATTGAGTGAATATCCCAACCTCACACTATTTTATGAGGCTAAGTTGGATATAATCTCTCTCACAACCAACTATCTAATAATATCCTAAATTGTAGGATCAAACCACTCACGTAGATATTGTTCTCTACATTACAAACATGATCTTATCACACATGATTAAGACAAGTAGAAGTTACATATTCTAATACTCTCCCTTAATGAACACTTTTCTTAATTTCCTTCATTACTTCACTTATGTTGTTTCCACAAGAATTCCATTGAAGCCATCTCCATTACTGCTTCAACATTGCCATCTGCTTCTCTTTGACTAGGATTTATTCACTATGGGATTTATCCTTGAAGTTTCTTCTTTTTCATCTTTTACCTGCATAAATTGGTTAGTGCAAACAAATTATCATTGATGTCAATATAAAAATAAATCCATCTACCAAGATACATGGGTACCATCCGATGTACCCACCAATTCTCTAGGAATCCTTTTCACCTAAATGGTTCATCAACATATTATGCTTTCCCTTAATCAAAACTTCGTCCATCACATTTTGAGATAAATCCATCTCACATTCTCTTTTTGAATCGAAGATTCAATTTATCTGACTCAACATCAATCTTAGGTTACGGGAACACCTTTCAGCCCCATACCTCTGACAATTGTCTATTCCAAAACTTGATCCACATCCTTTCCATGCAGAAAAGGATAACTATGTGTGAATCCACACCACAACATGTATGCCTAAATAACATGGCTTACAACAAACATGGGTAACTAACTTTCCTATGATGAGAAAATACAACTTGGACCAAAATCTCTTTGTTGTTGGGTACAACCAATCATGCACCCCTTGCATCACATATGCATCATTAATTTAGGTACAACATGCATCTAAAAATTCTTTACATCAACACAGACGTTAGAAATAATATGCCCAATATATAAGCCCATTTACTTGGCATCACTAGGTCACTGTCAAAATGTTGTCTTGGATTTCCATGCTTTCCCTGTCATTTGTTAGAGTCACGAACTCTAACAAAATAACTTCTCTATAATATTGAGGTCACGAAGCTCAATATGATTTCTTAGTTCCAAGAATTACACATGCACAATATTCACTGAAATATTTAAAATCCACCCTTTAAAATTCAAATCATTCTGCCTTCCTTGTAATTTAATGAACCAATCTTTATCCCATGGACAACATGTTCCCATACCATGTGAATGGGATTAAAAAAAGAAAAAAAATCAGTAATCCCCTTCATGGGACCACTCATTCAACTATGAGCCCTTTTAATACAATTACCAAAGCCATTAAATCAAAATAAGACTTTATCTTTTATCACTTCACGATGACTACACTTGCAAAGTATAAGGTATTCATGATACCATGAAAATACATTATTTCATCCATTTATAATTTGTTCCCTTTTACTATTGAGCCATTCCATTTCTCCAAGAATCCTTCGGTCCCAAAAAAATACTATCCGACCCAAAAGGGAGTGTCAAATGGGTCACAACCCACTTGCATCTATTATTGATACCAAATTGAAAAGGAGGAGAAGGAAACAATTTATATAAGAACTCTGGTGCAAGTTGAAAAGAACGTCACTATTGTCACAACCACACCATACTTTCGTTGCCCACAAAAAAATTGGATACATAGAAGGGAAGTCTCTAAGAACATGCTCAATGATGAAACCATGCAAATGAAGTCTCCATGCACACTCTACAACAACGTATTACCAATATCTTTCCGACTAATCAAGGCTCGGATAAAAAAAAATTGTGGCATATATTATACTTAGTAGTACACGATGCTCTCTCTAGCACGACGACCCCTGATTTCTTGAGAAACGACTCTTTAAACAATGATTCAAACAACGATTTTCTTTGATTTTCTCCCTTGCATGCAGGTTTATCAAGAGACTACAATAAAAAAATCTTCAAAATGACGATATAACTTCCTTTCTTCACAACGACTGTGGGAAAATGTAGTGGTAAAGGTTCTCTGCTCCTAGACCACGAGAGGAGTCAGTCACAATGGTCAATTGACTCAGAGGAAATTTCTTCCTTTACTCAACACAGGATCCTTCATGCAAGTCAGTATCACAACAGACTCCTGAGCATGCACATATATATGCTAGAAACAACTCACCCACAAAACAATTTCACACAAAGAAAAAGTTAAGATGAAAATGCCTTACACACACACAACATACTACTCATCTCTCCCCATATTCTTGGGCTCTCCTATGAGGGAGATACACCCATACCAGCTATGATACCATATTAAAATAGGATAGTAGAGTAGTATACACAAATAATGAATTACAGAATATACGAATTCAATTTACAATACATATTCACTCTATATAATAGAGTCCAAATGTATTGTAAATTCAATTCATATATTTTGTAATTCATTATTTGTGTATGTTACTCTACTCTCCTATTTTAATATTGTCAACCCAAAAAATTGATCTGGGTGTTTTAAGTTACAACCAACACAAATGAAGATGACTTGTGGCATTAGAAAGCATAAAAATTTATGCATTGACTTTTCCATAACTGTGTGCATATATTTTGTGTCTAACAAAAAATTGTTGCATGCACATTTTCTTGGAGAACTTAGAGACATATGAAGGAATTTTGGTTCCTTTATGAGAACCACAACCATGGAAGATTCCAAAGGGTTTTACAGTCATGAAGATGAATTAATAGGGCTACATGTTAGCATCATAAATGTTGAGACATATTCTAATGGATGACGAGACATAGAGGATTTTGTGACTATCAGAAGCCTGCAAAGAGAAGTGTAGATTTATATGGTAGATAATTAAAATATTATGAAATCACAGGAGGATATACTTCAATATATGAATATGATGCAAAGGTAAGATGATAAAGACTCTAGAAAACAATAAGAAACTAGTGCTAGAAGAATGACAACATCTAGATCCCTTAGAAAAAGGGATGAGCATGGGAATGAAAGATAGTCAAGGAGAATGTGCAGGTGCCATCACTCAGTAGGGAACTATACTAGGACAACTCATGCAAGTTCAGGGCTAGGAAGCATCCCACTTGTCTTCCCTTTAAGGAGATAGAGGAGAATTCCCGAGGGAGACATCTTGCAAGGTGAACTTGGGAAAATCAGGCCACCGACTTTTGATGGTGAGCATAGGAAGGGAGAAGAGGTTGATACATAACTATTGGAAATAAAGAAATATTTCTAGTTGGACGATTATGCCTCTAGGGTAGAAGTAAGAATTACAACCTACCACTTACAAGGAAAGGAAATCACGTGGTCAGATAAACTTAAGCAATCCAAGCACCTTGATGATAAGAAGATCTCATGGAGTTGGTTAAAAGAATATTTCCAAGAAAAATATTTGTCTGAGCATTACTATAAAATGAAGATGAAACATTTCTTTGAAATCAAGCTAGGAAGCATGAAAATGGATGAACATGAGAAAATATTCTTTGAATTACTGAAGTACAAGGAATTTATAAAGGATGATAAGATCAAAATATGAAGGTTTTTGAGTGGGTTACCCTCTTTTGACAGTGACAAGATACAATATGATAACCCCAATACCTTGGAGGAAGCCATAAGGAGATCAAAGCGGAGGGAGGTCAGTCTTCCAAAAGACTTGGAATGAAAATATTGTAGATTATAACCTTGTACAATATCTACTGCAAACAAATATTAAGAAAAAGAACAGAAAAGATACAATGGCAAATACAAACATTACACATAGATTTTTCCCCTAGAAACCTAAATGAGGAAAACCAACATATTCTATATTCATTCATTGTGATACATTGTTTACAATACAATATACATATAGGAGCCAGCGGCATCCAAAAACCTAACCCAATGACGTGGATTAGTCCAAAACCCTAATTCCTTAATCGAAAATAGAAAACCATCAGCAAAAACCATGTACCGAAAAACCACTTAAATATGTGACACATTTCCCGAGGTAGATGAAAAAATTCGGGGGCGCCGCCCCTGAACCCTTGCACCCCCCTTATAACCCCCCTACTACTCATGCAAAGAATATAACACATACCCAACATTCTCCCACTTGTTTTTTTTCTCATACAGGGGGTTACAGGGTTACATACTCAACAATCCAGGGCAACAATGCTCATGGATCCTCTACACCAAGAGAACCTATCAGTGCTCACAGATTTTGTTAATGAGTCTGCAACATTATTCAAAGTGTCCACCTTCACCAGTGATACTTTATTTTCTTCAATCATGTCTCTCACAAAGTGATATTGAACATCAATATGCTTTGTCTTTGAATGATAAGTCAGGTTCTTCACCAGAAAAAATGCACTCTGATTGTCACACTCTATCCTTACAACTTGTTGTACCAACCCAATACCTGAACACAATCTTTGTAACCATATTTCTTCCTTACTTGAATGAGTGGCTGCCATGTATTCAACTTCTATAGTTGAAAGTTCCACTACAACCTCTCTTTTTCTCATCCAACTTATTTCTCCTCCAAAAAGGTTAAACACATACTCGCTTGTAGATCTCCTATGATCCATATCTCTAACCCAGTTTGCATCTAGAAATCCATGTATATACGCCACTCTATCCAATCCCAATCTTCCTTTGTAGTACAATCCATAGCTAGTAGTGCCACACAAATACCTGAAAACCCTTTTTACTGCTATCCAATGCTCCTTCCCTGGTTTTGACATATACCTGTTCAAAACTCCCACTGCATGTGCAATGTCTGGTCTAGTACAAACCATTCCATACATCAAACTACCAACTTCACTTGCATATGGAACATGAGACATGTCCTCCTCTTATTCATTTGTCTTGGATCACTGATCCTCATATAACTTTACACCAAAAGGAATAGGAACCTTGACCGATTTACATTCCTACCTATTAAACCTATGCAATATTGTCTCGACATATTTTCGCTAATTTAACCAAAGTTTCTTTTTTTTTCGATCTCTTTTAATTTCCATGCTCAAAATGAAATTTGAAGCACCGGGATCCTTCATGTAAAATTTAGAGGACAACTGAGTTTTCACATCCTAGATAATCTCCTTGTTGTTTCGTATCAACAACATGTCATCCACATACAAGACCAAATAAATCAAATGATCACCAATTAATTTAAAATACACATAGTGATCCTCTTTGCTTCTTTTGAAGCCAAGTCCTAGCATACAAGTATCAAATTTTTGATACCACATCCTTGGTGATTGTTTTAAACCATACAGGGACTTTTTCAGCTTGCATACCAGCTCCTTCTTTCCCTTCACAGCATAACCTTTTGGTTGCTTCATATAGATTTATTCTTCCAGATCCCCATGCAGGAATGTTGTCTTCACATCCATCTGTTCTACTTCAAAATCAAATTCAGTAGCAACAGATAACATAAATATTATAGATGTTAACTTGGCAATAGGAGAAAAAATCTCACCAAAATCAATTCGCTCAACCTGGGAATAACCCGTTCGTACATAACAAGCTTTGTATTTCTCCACTTTTCCTTCTGCATTCAACTTCTCTTTAAATACCCATTTTCTTCCAATGGGTTTTCTTCCAGTGGGTAACTCCACTAAATCCCAAGCCTCATTCTTTTATAAAGATGTCATTTCTTCGTCTGTGGCCCTTTTCCAAAGATTTCCATCCTCTGAATCCATTGCCTCCCTGACAGTTATAGGATCATCATCAGTAATAGGCAAAGAAAATTTTGAACGGAAATCTGATGGAGTATACCTTTCTAGTAGCCTTCTTTCTCTAACCAATCTCCTCAATACTGGAGTATGAGGATCTTCTTCTTCTGATTCTTTTTCTTCTATAGAGTCTGATTCATCATCCTTTAAATCAAACTCTATTTTCTCTGGTTCTTCCTTACTTCGTAGGACTTCTTTTTTAACAACATCCTTCATTTCTCTAAATACCACATCTCGCATATACACTACCTTCTTAGTTTCTGGGTTAGAAATCTTATAACCTTTGAGACCATATTTATATCCAATAACGATACACTTTTCAGCCATCTTAACCAGCGTACTCCTATTTTCCTTTGGAACATGAACATGTGCATCACAGCCAAATACCTTGAGATGTGTGAGAGAAGGTTCCTTACGAGTCCATACCTCTTGTGGAGTCTTGTCATCCAACACTGATGAGGGTTATTTGTTTACCAGGTAACATGCAGTACCCACTACCTCTGCCCAAAATTCTTTCCCTAACCCGATACCACTGAGCATGCACCTTGATTTTTCCATCAGCATCATGTTCATCCTTTATGCAACTCCATTATGCTAAGGTGTATATCGACTAGTCTTCTTCCTTTCTATACCGCACTTCTTACAAAATTATTCAAATTCATTTCCGCAGAAATCTCTGCCATTATCTGTCCTCAACACCTTAATTATTTTCTTTGTTTGATTCTCAACAAGAGCCTTAAACTCTTTAAACCTGTCAAAGACTTCATATTTCTTCCTGAGGAAATATATCCAAGGTTTCCTCAAGAATTCATCTATAAATGAGACATAGTACATAGATTTTTCCAATGATGGGACTGACACAGGTCCAAAAACATCACTGTGAACTAGCTGTAAAATTCCTTCTGCCCTCGTTGCACCAGAGGGGAATCTTACCAGATTTTGTTTCCCATATAGAAAATTTTCATAGAAATCAAAATCTAGAGAGAATTTATATATACCTTCAACCATACCTTTACCGTGTAGTAGTCAAAGACCCTTTTCTCTGATATGCCCTAATATTTGATGCCACAACATAACCTTTTCTTCAGAGACTATAGGAGTTATTTCTTCTTTAACTCCAATATCGGGAACAATGGAACTATTACACCCATCACTAATAGTGATTCCTTTAATGTTATATAGAGTTCCAAACCGAACTCCCTTCAACAACGCCATTGCTCCTCGAACCATCCTTTAGGTTTCCTTTTCAAATATTGTTTTTACCCATGCATCGTCCATTTTTCTTACAAAAATCAAATTTATGGCCAAACCTGAGATGTGAAGAACACCAGGTAGTGTTTTAATCCTTCCATCTATGAGCCTCAACTTGATTCTTCCTCATCCTATGATTTTGTTTGTCGAATCATTACCTAAGAAAACATTACTTCCATCATACCTTTCATATTCACAGAACTAGTCCCCGTGGGGAGTCATATGAAAGGATGCACCAGAGTCAATCAACCATGCCTCATGATATGCATGTGTGCTTGAATAGGCCAAGTACACATCCCCTCCTTCTTCCTTGGAGGTTTTTTCTTCTGTAGAAGAAGATTCTTCAAATCCCTTCTTTTTCTCAACTTCGGATCTACACTGCTTCTTGTAGTGCCCTTATTTTCCACATGTCCGTCATACCCTTACAAACTTTCCACTAGATTTAGATCTACCCTTATACTTATATCTTCCACTTGAGAAATTAGATCTATTTCTTTCCTTGGAACATCCTCTTGCAAATAATTCATCTGTGTTATGTCCTTCCATATTCTTTCATCTCATCTCCTTTGACAACAAGGATGAGACCACTTCTTCAAACTTCAAGGAAGTTGTATTACTACCTATGGCCACAACCAAACTATCCCACAAGTCTGGTAAAGAACACAACAAACTGATACATTTATCTTCATATTCAATTTTAATCTCAACATATACTAACTGAATTACCATAGTATTGAAGGCATTCAAATACTCTGCCATCGAGTCTCCATCTCTCATCCTCAGGTTATACAACTTATTTCTCAGGAATAAGTTATTTACCAGGGGCTTAGACTGATATAACTTCCCCAACTTTTCCCATAAATCCTTGGTTGTAGTTTCCTCTAACACATTCAGTAATACTGAATCAAAGAGACACAGTTGGATTGTGCTCTTTCCCTTCCGATACAACTTTTTTCCACTCATCTGTAGAAGTTCCTATAGGTGCAGTACCTAGATCTACCCGGATCCACTGATCTCTGTCCACCAATAAATATTCCCTCTTGAGCTTCCACAACTCAAAAATTTTCCCATTAAACTTCTCGATCTCCATCTTTGAATTGTTTGCCATTTCTTTTCACCTGAAAAAGCAATATCACAGAAATCCCACTGTAACAAGGCTTATCATAGTCTCGAGCCAAACCCTTGACCACAAAGGCGTCCCCGTGAAGCCAATAGAGATCTGATACAAAATGTAGATTCTAACCTTGTACAATATCTACTGCAAACATATATTCAGAAAAAGAACAGAAAAGATACAATGTAAAATACAAACATTACACAGAGATTTTTCCCCTGGAAACCCAAACTGTGAAAACTAACATATTCTATATTCATTCATTGTGATACATTGTTTACAATACAATATACATATAGGAGTCAGCGGCATTTGAAACCCTAACCCAATAACATGGATTACTCCAAAACCCTAATTCCTTAACCCGAAATAGAAAACTACCAGTAAAAACCATGTGCCAAAAAACCACCTAAATAAATGACACGTTTATGGAGGTGGGTGACACGTTTCCTGAGGAAAAAAAATATTTCGAGGGCGCTATCCCCGAACCCCCATGCAGAGGGATTCAACCCCCCTCTAACCCCCATGCATGCCCAACACACATGCTCAGACACTACTACTCGTGCAAAGAATATAACACATACCCAACAAATATGAAGGGTAAGAAAGAGAAAAGGAAGAAAGTTTTTAAGGCACCCTTTTTCAAGAACAACTCACAAGAAAATCAATAGGGACAATCAAACACAAATCAACACAAGAAAACATATTTATTTGGTAAAAGGAAAAGGTAGCAGCCCATATAATGTTGGGGATGTGAGGGAAATCAATTGTATAGAGACTACCCTCACAAAGGAGAAAAAATGAGGATTTTTCACAACATTCAGGAGGTTGAAACAATTAAAGATATGGGAGGAATCATGCCAAGAATTTATGTAGCCTTGGGAAAAAATAAATAAGAGTATCAATCCCTTATGATTGAAGTGAAAGGTATGATTAAGAAATAAAGGTATCAGTAAGTGTAAGCATAAGAAATCTTGGTTAGATCAGTTAGATTGAGGGGCTAATAGAAATATCAATGAGTTGGTTAAAGAATCTATAATAGACATGAGTGGACTCAACACAAATGCATATGTGAACATCATACCATTAGGTTCATATGATTGTCTAATTGGAATGGATTTTCTGTAAAAACATGATGTTATTCTAGATTGTTACAACAAGGAAATAAACTATCTCGATGAGGAAGGGAAACAAGGAAATATTCAAGGAATTTAGAGATTTGTAGTTGTCAGAGAAATTTTTTGTATGTAGATGAAAAAGAATTTTAGGAAGGGATATCAAACTTTTGCACCCATGTGAAAGAGGAATCAAGAGATAAAGTGGTAAGTATTGGAAACCATTTAGTCTTAAGGGATTTTGAACATATTGTTTGGGAAAACACATGATTTCCACCAAAGAAAGATATTGATTTATCTATTAATTTGGTGTTAGGATCTACCCCAATGTCAAAGAAAACTTACAGAATGGGCACATCGGAATTGAAAGAGTTGTATATGTAGCTTGAATAGTTGTTAAAGAAGGGGTATATAGGCCTTATTTTCTCACCTTAGGAAGACCCTAATCTTCCTTGGATCATTATATTATTTTTTATCTATCTCGATCCTTTTAGAGTGGAAAAAATTGAAGGATTCATCTTCTAGGGACATTTTAGTTGCAGGTCGTAGTTCGGAAAATTGTGGTCCAGAACCTTCGAGAGTCATTTTGAGGCAAAAAATGATGGTTTTTGGGACTCTTCTTTCAAAAATTTGTGCACCATTCCTTGATGATATTCTACACTACAAGACATTTCCAACAGTGAATATTGTACGTCAATTGGAGCTCGTATGAAAAATTTATGCCTCCTCCAATTTGACCTAGATGGCTATCAAACTATGTTAAATACCAGACCACTCGAAGGAGAAGGGGTTCCATTAATTTTCATTTTCATCTTCTTCCATAGATGAGAAAAACATCTGAGAGTGGTATTGTATGAGCATAACATATGAGGAGAGATTATATAGCAACCATGTAGGCCAGAGGTCAAAGGAAACTACACAAAGAGTGTCTCTTTCTTTTTACCTGCTTTGAATTTCTATACCAGAGAAAAGATAGGACATGAACCTCACCTTCTATCTGGGTTTTATCCCATATTGGGTTCCCTAGGTCATATATTGTGTTTATTAGTATATGGTGTTTGTATTTATTTATGTTCTCTATTTTTTTCATTTGAACTATTTCATATATTTTTTCAAGAAGAAAACCAATAATGAAGAGTGTGATATCTAAAGGAAAAATAACCTTAATAGTAAATATTTGAGTTATTTATTAGATATGTTGTGATGAATTGTTCTAGTGGAATATCCAATATAGTTTACAAATCATCCCAAGTTATTTTTGTAAATAATAAGGATGGAACCTTAAAGCTATGTATTTATTTCAAATAGTTGAATAAGGTCACCTTAAAGAAAAAATATCCTTTGCCAAGGATTGATGATTTATTTGATCAATTGAATGGTGCCAGGATAATTTCCAAGATTTATTTTAGATTAGGTTATCATCAAGTAAGGATAAAGTAAGAGTACATCAATAAGACAACATTTAGAACAAGATATGGGCACTATGAATTTACAGTAGTGTCATTTGGGCTATCTAATTCCCAAGCAATTTTCATGTGCCTGATGAATGGAGCCTTCAGGGTGTACCTGGACAAGTTTTTGATTTTTTTCTTAGATAGTATTCTCATCTACTCAAGGAAAGAATAAGAGTATGAACAACATTTGAGAGAGGTGATTCAAGTTTTTAGAGAGGATAAATTCTAAGACAAACTAAGTACATAATTTAGCAAAAGAAGATTCACTACTTGGAACATATTATTTAGCATATGGGATAGTAGTTAATACTACGAAAATAGAGGCCACTAAAGGATGGCCAACACCAAGAAATGTGACATGTGTAACATCATTTATGGGTCTTTCCATTTGTTACCAAATATTCATAAAATTATTTTTAAATATTGCAAGCCCAATCATTTATTTGCAAAATAAGGGAGTGAAATTTGAATGGATGCCCAAGTGTGAAGAGAGATTCCAGTAGCTGAAAGTAATTTAAGGAGTGCACAGATATTCAATATTGCAAATCCGGGTAAATATTTTGTAGTGTGCATTGATGCATGCAAGGAAGGGCTAAATGGAGTCCTTTTTCAAAAGGATAATGTGGTATTCTATGAGTCTTGAAAATTAAAAGAGTATGAAATGAATTATGCTAAAAATGAGTTAGAATTAGAAGCCATTGTTCATGCATTAAAATGTGGAGAAATGACCTTATGGAGAGAATATTTGAGCTAAGTATATACCCTTATTGTTTGAGCCATTTGTTTGGACAACCAACATTAAAAGTTAGACAAACTAGATGGTTGGAATTTATGAGTGAATATGAAGTTGAAATTAAACATATAAAAGGCAATCAAGTGGCTAATGCACTCAATAAAATAGATCACAAAATGCATTATTCTGTCAATTAGCATTTGCAAAACCGATTTAAAAGAAAAAATTTAGAGGCTGCAAATTAAAATCAACAATATTTAAAAATAAAAGAAACATTATAGCAAGACAATTTACAAAAAAAAAAAATTATTATGAGCTGAAAGAAGATGGAATCCTCATGTACCAAGGAAAAATATATGTGCCAAATTCCAATAAGATGGAAAATATACTTCCATGGGAAGTGCACAATGTTCCATATATTGGGCACCCATGATACCAAAAAACAATTGTAGTTATAAAAAGCCAATAATTTTCGCCAGGAATGAAGAAAAAAGTGACCAATTACATAGCCAAGTGTCTAGAATTTCAAAAAGTCAATAAAAATGATAGACATCTAACATAGTTGTTACATCTATTTCTCATTCCTCAATGGAAATGGGAAGTGGTTACAATTGATTTCATTACAAAGATTCCCATAAAAATAAATCAACATCACTCCATCATGGTGGTGGTAGATAAATTAACTAAAGTGGCACATTTTATTCTTGTGAAGACTACAAACAAGGAAAAAAACATTGCAAATATTTACACGAAATAAGTTTCTAGGCTACATGGGGTGCCTAAAGAAATTGTTTCTGAAAGAGATCCAATGCTTACCTCTAATTTTTGGAAATGTTTGTTCATAGGATTTGGAACAAATTTAAATCTTTCTATAGCATATAACCCATCTCAGATCCACAAATAGAGAGTACCAACAAAAGAACAAAAGAATTTCTCGGAATATATGTGATGGACCAACCATCAAAGTGGGAAGAATGCATCCACTTATTAGAGTTTTCTTACAATAATGCGTATTAAGACTCATTAAAAATGAGCCCATTTGAAGCATTGAATTGTAACAAGTGTAACACACCAGTGATTTGGGATGACCCAATAGAGTTTTCATTGGGATAGAATTTTTAGAGGAAATGGAAGAGAAGATGACAAGGATTAGGTAGAATTGAAAGGATCCCTAGAACAAGAAGAAAAGTTATAGAGACAAAAACAAAGTTTTTAGATATTTTAAAATGGGCAAGCATGTTTTTATAAAAGTGAAAACAAAAAGAACTTCAATAAGATTGAGTTATTGACCAAAGTTGAAGGCAAGATAATGTGGACCTTTTGAAATATTAGAGAATATAGATCTAGCTGCATACATTTTAGAGTTTCTTGCATCCATGAAAGTGCATAAATATTTTATGTTTTTGTTAAAAGTTATAGGTTTTTATGTAAATAAATGGAACCAAATTTTTAGTTTCCTATCATACATAGAACAATAAGCACATGGAAATCCAAAAATAAGAAAAATTTATAAGATGTTTTCATAGACATCAATCATGTCATCTATTGGAATATGAGAGAAATCATGTCATCTATTGGAATATCAGAGAAATGCTCTCGTTAGATGTTGATGAATATCGTCCAACTCATCTCTTTATTACTTTTTTATTTTCAAAAATCACGAATCATCATATCATGCATTGGTGTCCATGAATAAAATCGTCATTGGTTATATAATGCTTGCATAAAACTAACCAAACCAACAAAAGACAAAGACACTTGTATTCTTTCAAAATTATTTTCAGTTTATAATTTGTATTTTATATAAGTAATTCATTCAAAATATTTGACCCCCAAGGTTAATATTAAAGAAACACAGATAATATTAAAGGAAACCTATTGAAATGTTTTACTTTTGTCATTATTTTTTCTTTTTCTCTTTTGCATAGTATGTCAATTTAAAGGTTAAAAGTCTTAACACAATTTCTTGAAAGATAAATTTTTCATTAAAGTTTTATTATGGAAAAATATTTTTTTAATTAAAATTTTATTATTAAAAGGTAAATTTTTTATTAAAACTTTATTGCTGAAGAGTACCATTTTAAACATAATTTTTAAATTAAAGCTTTATTATGGAAAACTAATTTTTTTATTAAAATTTTATTATTAAAAAGTTAATTTTTTTATTAAAACCATGTTTGAAAAGCACAATTTTAAACAAAAACTTGCACAATCTTTTAATTAAAATTTAATACTAAAAGGTTAATTATTGAAGAACCGGATTTTAAAACAAAAAAATTCATTATTGAAGAACACAATTTTAAACAAATCTTTCTTTGATAGGAAATATAAAAATTTAAAACGTCAAAATATATTTTACCAAGTAAAAGAAATACACATTCCAACCATAGGTCCATCTAAATAATTTGTCACCGTACAAGTATTCTAATAATTTGGGTGATCAATATCCAACCTACTGAAGAGTATTTAAGACTATGCAGTGGAGGAATGCCTCATTGATGATGCATAAACCCATGGTATGTATGACCATCTGACATGACTTACTTACATCAACCCAATCACTTATTCACATTTTTGCATCATAGAAGCATAGCATATGCGGATGTCCATAGCCTATTGCAGTGCAATGATTTCCATACATTGATTTTTGATCAAGGTTGAGGGGACGACAACCAACCAAAGATTTGAAGGGTCACAACGTAAAGGAAGACGTCATGCCAAATTTGAATTTGAGTGCATCATGCCCATTTAAATTTGAATTTGAACATGATCCCGCTCATTTTTAAGAATTTCAGTGCCATTACATTCATTTGAATATGAGTAGTAGCCATCAACATTTTATTCATAATGGTGGTTAGAAAAGCTTGATGCCACCTTGGATAATTTCAGTGAATGACTATGACAAGCATGAGATTAATCTAGCCAAGTTTCCAGAGAACTGTATATCGACCATTCTCTCCTTCACTACTCCACATGACATTTGCAAATTTTCAGTCGTCTCTAAACTCTTCGGATCTTCGGCCTATGATGACTCTCTCTGGATAAAATTCCTTCTCCAAAAATGATATCATATTCGACATATTCAACCTTATCTTAGTCACTTTCCCTCGAGCCTTCAAAGTGACCATCTTCACCCAACGATTCCATGTGGGGGTCGCCTCTCCAACGTTCTCTAAAGAAAAATTACAGTACACTCACTTATGTTGGGTGCTCTACATGCCTTAACTTAGCACTAATCAATTGTACAAGGTAATGGCCATGGATCTATGCTGACATGAATAAAAATCGATCCCAATGAGTAGGATGCTCCTCCAGTCCTAACAACGATAACCAGTACCTCCCAACTAATCAACGAAATCAAATCCCATGTCCATGTAGTGGAAAAAATACAGAAGGGACTGCTTACAGCCAGTGACCTTACCCCTATGAACGTTGTGAGATACAATATAATCCTCTTAATCTTATACAACATACGTCTCTAGGTATTTAGAAGAGATCAATTCAAGAAGGTTACAATGTATATTGCAAGCTCTAGCTACTCAGAGAGATCGTGATTTTTTTTTCGTGAGTTTAGATGACCAATTGGAGAGAGCCTATTCCACTCCTCTCTATTATCCTTGCATAAGAGGGAGGGTGAGGAGTAGCATATTTAATCATGTTCGGGTGTCCAGTATTGTTTTACCTTCTTCATCTCAGCCTGTAGTTGTGCTTCCACCTTCATCTCTTTTGTGTTTCCAATCTACCAACACTTATTCCTCCTGGAACACCCATATTCCTGTTCATGTTCATTCTTCCTCTTCGATGGGTTCATGAATATCTCAGCCTACTCCATATTATACAAGAAACCATTCTCGGGATTCAAATTATGAAATGAATGAAAATTTTCAACATCTATATCTATCCCAGTGAGGACCAGGAAGTTGCCATGGTGATTATTCCTTTGTGAATTACATAAGAAGATATTCAAAAAGGAGTAGTAGGGTTGTAAGAGCATCAGAAACAAACTCCTCAGGATGAAATGGACACCCTTGAATCTCCCACTAAGATAAAATAGAATAGAAGGCAGGCCAAGGCCACCTGGTAAAGGGAACAAGGAGTTCCCTCACCATCAGATTTCCCAAAGACAAGGAGGATTTCAAGTGAGAGTATAACCCTATTTATACTCTCATGTATGGAGCCTCTCCACATAAGGTCCAACCCTGAACAAGAGAGTGATGATCAATGGAAAATGACCTTCCCAAGCTTCTAGGATACCCATATTATTGAATCAGTCCCTGCATAGACTGCACAATAGCCACTATAGCCCACATCCATCAATGGAAAAATACAATGGATTATTCAAACCATTCGATTGGTAACTACTATTGCACAACAAGGCCCATGAATGCTTGTTCCTGATATTTTGACTCTGGTCACAACGCTCAAAAGAAAATTGGTTTTGAAACAACAAACTTAGAAGGAGGATACCTACAATCTCAAATATCTCTTTCACCAACTGGTAAGAGGGGATAGTTCACAACACCAATGCTCTTGAGAAAACATTAACATTTGAACCCTTGATTGACATGGCCAATGAAAAAATTACTTTAGCACCAATTCCCACTCGAACGGTGCAGATGTACATTACTAGCTTACTTACCAAATTGCAGGAATGACACCAAACACTTAGTTTGGCTCATGTGCAACTTCAACAAAAACACCAAGTAGAACTCGCAGCGCACGATCAAACTCATGGACAATATCAACAGGAGGTATAGGCTCACTGTGATCCAAGTGGATATTGGTGGCCACCCACCTATTCCACTTGGACCCACACCATTGTTTCTTTCAATTTTTCAGTTTCCTTAATTGTAGCACAATTTACTATTTTAGAAGTTTTCGGGTCCTGAACTTTCAGAGCTGTTTTGAGGACCTAAACGACATTTTTGGGCATGAATGCTTCGACGAATATGATTTTGTTTTGGAATCAGACTCATTATTCATTTTTATCAGTGTATTCCTTGGATAGATCTTTCTAACGATGTATCATGTGCATCAAACATAGATAGTATGCCAAAGTTACGAACTCGGGAAATTGATGTACGAATTTACCTCAACGGGGCCCATATTCTGGTGTTTCATCTCCTAGGGTTATGTTTTTGGATGTTTAGGGTTTTCCATTGTTTCTCAATAATATATAGGCCTTCGAGCCTCATTGTAACACAGAGTTCAGAGGCCAGTAGCCGCCACATCTCTTCTTAGAGATAATCTACCAGCGCCCGAGCTATTGTATTTCCATTATGTCTGTAAGCATATTTCAGTCATTTGTTGTTAATGAAATGAAGCTTTACTTCTGTTGCATCTCTGTATTTATGTGTATTTATATATTTCATTGTGTTCCTGCAAAAATCTAGATCAGTGGTATTAGAGCAGTCTGCTCTTTCTTGATCCTTCTTTGCATGTTCCCAACGAGGTCAGGGTATAAGTATTTAGAGCTCAATCTAGTTGAACCGTTGCAAGATCAAACTCACAAACCCTGATGACCGCTCATGGGGGAAGAAAATAAAGACGAGGGAGCATGAGATCCTATCAATTTATTACTTGAGGATGCTCTCAAGAAACAAAGGAATGCGATGATGGAAAACTTTTCCCAGATCCTTCAACAATTTCCCACTGGCAGCGCATCTACATCCAACAGCTACTCTGGAGGCGCCACTCCTTTTAAGGTAGAAGTAAACTTTGACATTCCCATATTTGAGGGCCAAATAGATGCATATGTTGTTGATAGATGGTTGAATCTGTTAGAAGGATATTTCTCGGTTCATGACTTTTCTGACTGAGAAAGGATTATTTTTGCACTCCTTAAAGCCGCCTCTGATGTCAAGGACTGGTGGGAAACCTACTAGGAGAAACAGAGTGAGGGGGAACCCTCTATGTTCTCGGTCGCACCCACTTGGAACTCTTTTCTATATGCCATCAAGGAACAATATTATCCTGTAGGGAGCTATGAGGAAAAATAAATACAATGGACTATGTTGCAGCAACAAAGGGACCAAGATGTGCATGAGCTGACGAATTTGTTCCATACCCTACACACAAAGTTGGGTATCAAATATTCGGAGAAACATTTGGTGTTAAAGTACCACATTTTCCTTCATAGATACATTTAGGAGGAAATGGAGTTCCTGGACATCTCCTCGCTTGGTGCATCATACTGGTATACTGCTAAGATTGAGTAGAAGTTCAAATAGAAGAAGCGATACTTTGGGTCTACAAATAAGAAGCAAGGGAAAGGTACCCCCAAACCGTTGAAAAAAGGACCAAGCCAAGGCGAGGTGGCCCAGGACAACCCACCAAAGCTGCAAGAAAAGGATAACACCACAAATCCAAAAAAGGACACGGGGAAGTGGTGTGAGTTCCATAAGAGCTCCACTCATAACACAAGTGAGTGTCGGGCCAAGCAGTCACTGGTAGTCGAGTTGAAGGCTTATGAATCGGATGCAATCTCCAACTCTGAATCAAAACCCGACAAGGGGAATGAAAGGGGGATGAATATTATCGATGTGGAGCCCAACGCCACCATTGCTACCACGAAGATCCAGAAGAAGGAACCAAAAGATCCAGAGGAGGCGGAGCGCCTCTTCCATTCCCAGATGTGGGTAAAGGGTTCCCCGTTGTAGTTCATTTTCGACAACGAAAGACAGAAGAACCTCATATCAGTAGAGGTCATGAAACAACTAGGATTGTCGACCACAACAGACCCACAACCATACACCATTGGGTGCCTGCACCAAGGACGAGACATCTGCGTCAGCCAACAATGTTTCCTTCCCTACAACATCAAGCCCTTCATGGATGAGGTATTACGTGACATTTCTCCTCTTGATGTTTCTGATGTATTATTAGGCCAACCATATTTTTGGAAGCGACATGTTGTGTATGAGTCAAGGCCTCATACTATTATTATTACCTTGGGAAATAATTTGTACAGGATACCAGAAATAACACCACCTACATGCATCTCTTTGATTACTGCAAAACAATGTAGTAAGATCATTGAAAAAACCAAGAAATTTATTTTCCTGATGATCCGCTCTTAGCGAAAGAAGAAGATTGTGGCCATGACCTCCAAACAGGGGGGCTACACGACAACAACATATGGATAAGGTCATGTAGGAGTACGAGGACATCTTCACCTCCTCCGCAGGGGTGCCTCTACACTGTTAGGTCAAGCACCCCATCGATCTAACCCCAATTGCGTCATTGCCCAATAGACCAATCTATCTCTGCTCTGTTATGGAGAATGACTAAATCAAGAGGAATACTCATGAGTTGTTATAGAAATGTGACATCCGACTGAGTTCATCACCCTGTGGGAGCCCGATCGTGTTGTTGCAGAAGAAGAATGGGACTTGGAGAGTCTTCATTGACTATTGGGCACTGAACAAGTTCACTGTCCGTAATAGGTACCCGATCTTGTGGATTGACAACCTTCTGGACCAACTCAAGGGGGGGAAATATTTCAGCAAGATCAACTTGAATTCTGGGTATCACCAGGTACCAATCAAACCCTTTGATGTGTGGAAGACTGCCTTCAAATCCAAGGAGGGCCTTTTTGAATGGTTGGTCATGCCTTTTGGGTTGACGAATGCCCCTGAAACCTTCATGAGACTAATGGATGACATCTTTCAACAATTCACCAACTCATTTTTAGTGGTGTACTTGGATGACATTCTTATCCTCAACCAAACTTGGGAAGAACACCTCCACAACATCCAACAGGTCCTCCAAACATTGCGGCAACACAAGTTCTGTGCCAATTTGGAGAACTGCACTTTTGGCATGACCCAGGTTTAGTATCTGGGATACATTATTGATGAGAAGGGGGTGCATGTGGATCTAGCCAAGATCCAAGTCATTAGGGATTGGCCAGCCCCAACCACCCTAACAGAGCTCCACAACCTTTTAGGTCTTGCCAATTTCTACCACAGGTTCGTGTTGGGATTCTCTCATATCAGTTGGCCCTTGAGTCAAGTCACGAAGGGAGGAGCAAAAGAAAAATTCTTTTGGTCTAAATCCCAACAGAAGGCGTTAGAAGATTTCAAGCATCGCCTCTGCTCTGCACCAATGCTCACATTACCAGACTTGCAACAACTATTTGAGATCGAGCCATATGCCTCATACTATGCTATTGGGGTAGTCCTTACTCAACATGGGTATCCAGTGGCATATCAGAGTGAGACTCTTTCCGACATAGTCTAGAAGTGTCCCACTTATGAAAAAGAGATGTATTCCATTGTGCAAGCTTGCCGACAATGGAAGCATTACATTTTGGGAAAGGAAATGATCATCCACATAGACCACGACCCTTTCAGTTCATACAGACACAAGGGAAGTTGCAAAATGATCGCCATAAGAAGTGGTTCACATACCTGCAATAGTTTCATTTGAACATTAAGTACAAGAAAGGAAGCACCAATAATGTTGCATACTGCCTCAGCCGAGCACCTATCATGGTGCTAACAAAGGTGCTCAACTCTTGTGGACAGGAGACTTCCAATTGGTCATTTCTCTACAAATGTGATCTAGAATTTGACCACACATACAATATGCTCTTGGAGGGTAAGCAAGTTCATAATTTTCACCTCCAGGATGCCCTGCTATGTCACCTACGACACCTTTGTGTTTCTTCAAGTGAGCATGCCAAGATGATTTGGGAGGCTCACTACAGCCGGGTTGTTGGGCATTTCAGGGTCGAGAAAACCATGGAAATACTGCAAAAGTATTTCTATTGGTCGAACCTTTGACAGGTTGTCGGGAAGTACATCAAGTCCTTCACTGGTTGCGCCATTGCCAAACCAACCATCAAGAAGCAAGGCCTCTATACTCTGTTGCCTACCCCTAGTCGACCTTGGGAATTTATCTCCACAGATTACATGTTGGGCCTTCCTTCTACTAATCATGGCAATGACTGTGTTTTTGTGGTCATCGACAGATTCTCGAAGATGTCGATTATGATGGCCTACAAGACCAATATCACAGCAAAATCCACTGCTAAAATTTTCGTTGAATGAGTGTGGGTACACTTTGGGATGCCACGGTCTATCATATTAGATCAGGACAACAAATTCCTTAGTACATTTTTCTCCAACATCTGGTCGATGTTGGACACCAAGCTCACCAAGTCCACATCTTTCCATCCATAAACTAATGGCCAGACAGAGGTCGTCAACCGGATGATTGTACACATTATGTGCATGTACAACTCAAATAATCCATGCACATGGGATGAGAGCATTCCCTATGTACAAGACAACTACAACCAGGATCTCCATAGCTCAACCAACCACAACCCCTTTCAGGTGGGCTTGGGATTCCAGCCACTATGTCCCATTGATGTAACCATATTATTTGCGGTTACTCGAGCAGATTCATCACATGTCCAGTCTGAGGCTGACAAGCCAATCGACTTCATTGAGTGCATTCAACACATCCACCAACAGGTTCATGACATCTTGGAAAGAGCCAATGCTAAGTACAAGAAGAGACATGATCAACATCGAGTGCCACATAACTTCCAAGTGGGTGACAAAGTGTGGCTACATTTGCAAAAGGAGGGCCTCGCTGGACCCTACCGCAAGATTCACCCACTTCGATATGGGCCATACATCATCACCAAGGATGTAGGGGACAATGCCTTTCAGCTCAATATTCCACTATTCATTGGTCTGCACCTAGTGTTCAATGTGGACCGCCTTCGGCCCTACTTTCCACCTCTACTAGACACATCCGACATGGCAGAACAACTCACACCAACAGAGTTAAACCCAGATTGCATGGAACAAGCCAAGACTGATCGGATTATGGACACACAAATTAATAACACCCACCAGCAGAGGATCCATATATATCGAGCTATCAAAGCAGGCTAACTCCTTCACCAGGGCAAGTGGCTCACCAGGGACCAAGTTGAGCAGAAGTTTCCTCATCTCATGGAGGAACTCAACGCAATGGGGACCACTGCTTCCTAAGGGGGGAGGACTGATCCAGGTGGATATTGGTGGCCAAATGCCTATTCCACTTGGACCCACACTATTGTTTCTTTCAGTTTTTCAGTTTCCTTAATTGTAGCACAATTTACTATTTTTAGCAGTTTTTTGGGTCCTGAACTTCCAGAGCCGTTTTGAGGCCCTAAATGACGTTTTTTGGGCATGAATGCTCCGACAAACATGAGTTTTTTTTGGACTTGATATTCATTGTTAGGAGTGTATTCCTCAGATAGATCTTTCTAACGATGTATCATGTGCATCAAACAGATATAGAATGCCAAAGTTACGACCCCGGGAAATTGATGTACCAATTTACCACAATGGGGCCCATATTCTGGCGTTTCATCTCCTAGGGTTAGATTTTTGGATATTTAGGGTTTTCCATTGTTTCTCAATAATATATAGGCCTTCGATCCTCATTGTAAATTAGAATTCAGAGGCCAGTAGCCCCCACATCTCTTCTCAGAGATAAGCTACCAGAGCCTGAGCTATTGTATTTCCATTCTGTCTGTAAGCATATTTCAATCATTTTTTGTTAATGAAATGAAGATTTACTTCTATTGCATCTCTGCGTTTATGTGTATTTATTTATTTGTTCCTACATAAAGCTGGATCACACCGAGCCTTACAATAATTATATGACATTGAAGTATCAATGCACACAAATACAAGGTCTCAACATGCCAAAAGTTGTACCACCTTCATCAACCTCTTGGGCCAAGTCGATGAGTTGTACAAGAACATACCTAACACCTCAGAGGAGGTTCTGGAAATTCACCTTATCAAAAAATCCTGACCGTAAAGGCTCATCTTCAAGTTTTGGATTCGAAGAACATCATGCTCCGCTCATGGATCCAAGTGTCCACACTAGAAAATATGGAGCTCGAACAAAAGACTGGGGTGGCTGAGGAATCCCTCCACAATGGGCAAGCCCAACTCAAATAATTTTCAGAGTTTCTCGAATATTGTCTTACCCTTTGGAACAATGCTAGAACCACTTGCAAAATATGATGAAAATTATCTCTACTAATGACATGGTTCGCATGGTTGAAGCAAAGGATTCCCAACAAAAGAGCAGTTTGGATTCCCTACCCCTAAGCGTGCACCAATATGCAATGACAACCATCATGATAAATGCCAATGAAATCAGTTTTTCTCCGGCGGAGAAGCAAAATATTTCTAATTTTTCCAACGAGGGGACTGATAAGTCCCAAGTTTTCTATACTCAGTTGGAAAGTGCGGATATCAAAACCACCCCCATGCTTGCAAAAATAAAGAAAATTGACATGAAATATCCCCAAGTCACCACAGTTGATACATATGAAATGGTCCATCTCACTCAACATCTCCACGCCACCCTCAATGAATCTGACAGTTGGTTCCAGGAGTTCATTAAGGAATTCATGAAGTCGATTCCTTGCATGGCATCAATCACACCATGAGAAAGAATGTTGGCTTGAGGGTGATCCAAGTAATAGTGTTGGGGGATTATTTGCACCCAAAATTTTGGGGTAAATATTGTGCATGCGCATAAAAATAGTTTTGTGCGCACTCTAGTTGTGTATGCACATCAACAAATTCATGATAGATGAAATAAGGTATGTATACCAGTAAGATCTCTATAATTCATGCTAAGAATTTTAAAGATGCTCCATGCACACAAAATGAAGAAGAAGATCCTCATGAATCTTTGCTAATGATTAACTCAAACAACATGAGGGATCATGGAGAAATTAAGGGATGATATGGCGAGTTAGTTAATACTTCCATGACTCTAAAGAGGTTACGTGGGATGCATGTGGGTGGTAAAAGAATGAAAAATTGGTATTCAATAGAGCGAGTGGAGAATAGGTTAAAGTGACAGAGTGCCACAACATAGAAGGAAAGTAAAAGGGGCATCAAAGACACAGAGAGGAGTTTGGAGATTCTGAAGTGTGTATTAGAGAAGATAAAGAAAGAGTCTATTTTTTTTGCATGCGTCCTGTTGTGAATCTGAAGAGTAGTTTTGTATGTGGATGGAACAGTTTTTTTAAGGAGTCTATAATAGAGTTAGCTTAATGTTATGTGTATATTTTTATAGAAAATGCATGGATCCTTTTAATGCATTATTTTTAAAATATATGAGAGTGAAAGGTGTTATTCCTAATGAATTATGAGTCTATTGTCCCATGTATGCCATTGTTCGAATGGAAAAAATATAAATCTTCTATTATTCCTGTCATTTACTGTGTTTATTATGATTTCAATGGATCAATATGGTAATGTTGCATGATGTTAATATCATAATAAACTATAAGGAATTGCATGAGTGTCAGTCTGAGTGGATTTATAATGTATTTTAACCCTTAATCTTCTACACAAGTCCAAATGGTCTCTGTGATTCTCTTGGAGTCTTGGGTGAGACCTTCTTTAGTCCTAGACGTAGCATTGATATGTTGAAGCATTTGGGTTTTGTTGGTCAAATCTGGATGAACCCTAGGTCATCAACCCCCAACATTTGGAAGGATGCATGCAAGTGAGACAATATTTTGCTGAGCAATTACGCATACATCTATGATCTACCATATTCTCTAGATGTATGATACACTATTAGTAGAAGGGGATCAATGGATTTTTTGGAAAAACAAAAGAGGAACTTTCATTGTGGAATAAAACGATATGCTCAAGCAATATAATGCATTTAACGAAAAAAATGGGATGTGTGTGTTGGAATGTATAAGAAGAGAGAGAAATGACAATCGAATATGAGATTGTAGTCAATGGATGTACCCAAACACGAGAACTCTATAAATGACCATTGAAAAGGAAATAACAATAATATATACCCCAAAGTAGGTACTCTACTCTAGAGAGATTGTACTTTAAATTTTTTAATGTTTCTCTCTTTTGTTGTAAGCATTTTACTAGGCACTTTATTTTTGAAGTAAGTACTATGCATTTGATTGATGTTCTTAACATAGAACTAATGAAGTTATTTTTATGGAGATGATCATATTTGAGATTCTTGAGCAATCAAAAGATTATATTCATAGTACAGTTTTTGGCACAAAGAGAAAGTGTGATTTGCTGAAGAAATAGTGCAAGAGTGAAAAACCAAAAACCTACATCCATGGAGAAGGATTGCAAGATCGCAATAGAGGAATGTTTAAGATTGACAGTGAATTATGGAGTTACTATCAAATATGCAATATGAATCTTCAGATAGACGGTATAGGAGGGATCGATTTGACTATGCAGAGATGAATTGTTCCATCTTAACACAATATTGAAGGTGTTAATAAGAGTTGCTATGGCCTAAACATTATGCTATGTAATTTTCTAAGAAAACACACAATAGTATTGGCATGTCTAACAAAAACTATTATACCTTCATTCATATCTTGGTGGATCTATCGATGGCTTCAGTTTAAATATACTTCTCAGAATTTGTCAATCTTGGGGATTTGAAGTGCCAAAAAATAGTAGGAAAATCCGCTAAAAAACAAATATATCTAGCATCTACATATCTGAAAAAGATGATTGTATTGAGCGAATCAATATACGACTCGAGAAAAACCACAATGGTGCAATGGATCACTAGGGATACTTATTGTGAAATTATCAAATAAAGTTAATCTAAATATAGTAAACAAAGTTGGGTGAGAGGGTGGGATACTAAAGAGATACTATAGCTTGAGAAGAGAAAACCTTAGGAGAACCTTGGCCAATGGATCTAGTTGAAAGAGAGAGGTTAGATGGAAGGGAAAAATATCAAAAATATTAGAAGCTAGATCTAAGAAGAGTAGGTGTGGACCAACGCTCTATTAGAAAATGATGTAAATAAAGGTCCCAAAAGGGAACTGCATAACTTGGAAAAAAATCCATAAACAAAGATAACAACAAATATCTATATTGTGGAGCATGTAGTTAATTAAGTCTGAGAAGGATTGGAATTCGACAGAAAAATTTCCCATCAAAAGACATTTTTCTCATCAAATATGGTTAAAATTGTTATCTCACTATTTGACAGAATGGGAAACCAAGTAATTGGAACGTTGATGGATAATAATTTTTCTAAAATGTCATTAATTTGATTCCAATCCAGATATGTGGTGAGCTTGGATGTAATTCTTGAATCTAGAGTATAATTTACGAATAAAGTCAAGTGATCTAGAAGCAAGTGGTCGTTACTTCGGTGGTTAATTAAATAATGACTCTTCCTTCATGAAGTGACCCAACACCCTTTACTCTATAGAATGGAGTGTTTTGACTATATCCATTATCGAAACTAGTGTCGACAAGTCCATTTTGGATTCACCATGAGTTCGCGACCAATAATCATGAGAGGCAGTGTGCTAGTAGAGGCAGGGAAGAGTAGTGATTTGCGACGAAGTGGGGCACATAATAGGGATGTGCTTAGGATTAGAAAGTTGAAGTTGTCTTCAACAATGTACTCACAAGTGATGCCACCTCAATGATCTAGTTTCATTTTGTTGAAGAAACCTACCTCTTGTTTTGTATATTGTGTGTTATTTACTTAAGAACATTTTTTTACAATCATACTAATTCCTTGTGATTTCGACCGATGGAAGTTATGATTTATGTATTTTGGAGCCATGATGAAATGGAAACCATGTAAAAATATAAATGTATCGTTGACTTATGTGATGGCATTGATAAGATTTACACAATATAAATGCAGGTGGCGGTTGCGCTGACATTTTCGAACCAAATTAGGAGTAATTTTGAGGAGAATGTAGTTTTATTCTTAGTTGAAAATATAGGATTCTTTGCAATTTTTGATATGTGGATTTTTTTTTAAAGTTATAGGTTTTGTGTAAAGAAAAATGGATGTAAATTTTTAGTTTCATACCCTACATCGAACAATCATGTAACACCCCATATCTTGGGTTTAGGAAGTTAGAACACTATAGTTTACTTATCTTAGTAATTCAATTATTAGCATTTGTTTGGGATGAGTTAGATTGGGATAAATATTTGAGATATGTACATCTGGACCAAATTATGTATTTTATGATATTATTTTCATCGTTATATGTTCATGATGTTGATCATTATGTGAGTTGGTTAAACATCTAAACATACATTTCTTAATTGAACATTAATACAGATATGGATTCTTATATGAATTTGTGGTGTATATGCATGGATATGAATTATTGGTGCACTAAAATACATGTTGATGAGCTATTTGATAGCGAAATGACTGTAGTGTTGAGATAACTTGGATGTCATAGACATAAAAATTATAGAATATGCTATGAGTTTCACTTATTATTTAATTTATGATTTGAAATATTGTTACGATCTGTGGTAAGTGTGGTTTTGACAGGACGTACAACTTTTCCAAAGTGGTTTTTTCATAACATGACTCTAAGAACAATAGTTGCACATTATGGCTTGATGTAGGGTGTTGACCCTATTTCTATAAGGAGGGGTGGAAGTTTTTCCCACCGTTTACCCTCTAAAACCTGGAGTCGTGGGAGGGTTGTGTGAAGCCACGCTCCCCTAGACGTGTGATGGAAACTTCAAGTTTCCTATTGGGGAAGCTTGGTCAAGATGTATGATACTTCCACTTACGAGTTCTATCTGGATTTAGGTCAATATAATTGATTATCTAGCTTAGTCAAACAGAGGAAATGATAGGATGGAAGATGGAAGTATGTTACAAAGGAAGGATGATTCGACGTTAGTTGAGAAAAATGTTATGGGATTAGTCGTGTGACTCTTGATTTATAACTTGGTTCCAAAACACTCAGTATGATTTCATTTTTGATATTCTAAGTCTGATGATCAATTCTTGATGAATTATTCTAGTTTTGTTAGTTATAATTACTAAATGATGCATGTGTTGTCCTACATGCATTACTGTGCTCATATAGGAACTATGTACTAGAGGCATTTCTTGTTTATCATTAGTATGTGTGTAGGTTTTGTGTCCACTAGCTACGCACACCTACCCTACACATGTACACTAGTATAATTAATTAAATTATTAGTTATTAACTAGATTATTGACTATCTAATTTAATTGTTTAATGAGTATGAAAATTATATTGCATACAAAATATCTAGTATCATTAAATATCTTCTTTGACTTTGATCAATGGTTTGTATGATGAATTAAATGAGTATGGTGGGTTGTCATGTACATTTATGGTAAATTGTCAAGTTGCATTTATAAGCTAGCATGAAAAGAAAGACTTTGCTTGTCTATCATTAGCATGTGTAGGATTTGTGTCTGTTAGCTACGCACACCTACCCTACACATGTACACTAGTATAATTAATTAATGTATTAATTATTAATTATTTAATTTAATGGTTTAATGAGTATGTAAATTATATTGCATACAAAATATCTAATATCATTAAATATCTTCTTTGACTTTGATTGATGATTTCTATGATGAATTAAATGAGTATGGTGGGTTGTCATGTACATTTTGGGTAAATTTTCAAGTTGCATTTATAAGATAGCATGAAAAGAAAGACTTTTCATTTTATTTATTGTTATTTTATGTAATTCATTTATATTTTAGTTTTATTAAATAACTTTTTCCAAAAATCTAGATAAGGGAGGTTGATGGATAATAATGAGGGTGGTTGAAGAGACTTGGAGAAGGGGGTATTGAAACTTGATAAATAGGGAGAGGTTGAAGCATGTTGGGAGGTTGCAATTTGTAGAGAATTTGGATAATTCTTGGAAGATATAACTCTTGTGAGTCTTCTTAGAGCATAGGTGCTTTGTAGTTCTTGGAGTCATGGGCATAGAGGGCCAATAAATTGAAAGTTTTCCTGGAGCTAGGAAGTCGGCTAGGATCGTAGTTGGCTAGGAGGATTCCGTTGTTTCCCTCTAGGAAAGTGAAAATAAAAGGAATGCTTGGAAGCACCTTCCTACTACTGACATGACTAAATTACAAATGGTCATCTTCAATGGACTAGGGAGAAAGCATTTTATTTAGTGTGTTTCATTATGTTTATATTTAAATACTTCAATCGTAAAGTTAGCTTCTTATTTATCTCATCTCTTATTAATATTCATATATTTAAATTCATATTTGGATTCAAATTTGGAATATTTAGCATTAGAAAAATTGAAAAAGAATTGTAAATATATAGTAGGTTATTTCATATATAAAAACATAAAATTTTGTTTACACTAGATTCATATGTTTAAGTTAGCAAATATTATTTCATAGTACCCATGGGAAAGGATTCTACAAATAAGCCCATGAAAATCCCAAAGATAAGAGGAATTTTACAAAATGTTTTCATATATATCAATCATGTCACTTTCAAAATTATTTTCATTTTATAAATTGTATTTTATAAAAGCAATTCACTCAAAATATAATTTATATTTTATAAAAGTAATTCACTTCAAATAAAATTTTGCATCTAATTATGAAACGAAATTCCAAATATTTTATTTTTTGGGTCATTTATTTATTTATTATTTATTTATTTATTTATTGCATAGTATGGCAATTTATTTATTGCATAGTATGTCAATTTTTTAATTTCATAACTAAAAAATATTTTTTTAATGACTTCATGATGGAAAAATAATTTTTTAATTAAATCTTTATTATTAAGAAGTTAATTTTTTATAAAATTTTGTTGTTGAAGAGTAAAATTTTAAACAAAACTTTTTTTAATCAAAATTTTAATATTAAACATTTAATTTCTTATGATGATGATGATGATGATGATGATGATGAACCTCCATTAAGAACGAAGTGGTCTATCATACTTTAAGAGGGAAAGTGATTACTTGTGATTCTTTAGAATTTTGTTTTTGTGCTCGAAAAGCATTAAGAGAAGCTTTCCAAGATCACCATACTTTTATTGAGTTAAGAGGTTAGAAAGGTTGGTAGTGTGACAAGTATTTTGAAAATGAGATCTAATATGGATATAGGCTCGACAATCTAAGAGAAAGTGATTTTCATCTTCAACCTTCTTGGTGGTGACACACTCTTTCATCCCATGGCATTTTAAGAATTGCCCAATGCTCAGTTTTACTATAGAGCTCATGAGAATTTGTTTTTATCTTAGCAATGCTTTTTTTTTTCTTTACACTTGACAAAACAGATAGATAATTTTGATCACATCCTTATAATACCTTAAAAAAAAAATTTCCTCTAACTCTTTATCACACCACATTTTCTCCTTAAATTTTGATTTGACATTTTTTTTAATAGTATCTTTATTCTGCAAAATGGTGTCTTCCATGATTCCCCAATATTTTAGCCAAGACCGACCATGTTTATGCCATCCTCGTTTGAGTTGATCGTGGTTATGACTCAATTTGGAAGAAATTTTAGGAAGCCTCTTGTCTTCCATGTTGTTTAACTTGTTCTTATACATTAGGTATCTAGTCATAGCCATGCTCTCAATGGGGGAGGGACTTGTTTCTAAGAGGAGAATGTGTTAGGGTGTATTTCCTTTAATTTTGAGATTATAGGTTATAAAATTCTTTTGTATTTTCTCTATCTTTTTCCAAGATTCATGAGAGATACTACAGCCCCAGAGATCACCTCCATAAAGAATAACACGTGTAACAAGAGTCTCAAAAAGGATTTCTTATTATCCCAACTCTAAAGATCAGCTGATTTACAATTGTTTTCAAGCCCATAATAAGCTTCCCATCCCCCAATAATCATTTTCTCAATGCTATAATTCCAATTGAGCTTGTGGTGAATATCAATTCCAAGATATTTGTATGAAGTCACTTCCTCCAAGTTGTTGTTTTCATATACGAAGGTATCATAAGGGATCTTATTGGATTTAATAATCATGACCTTAGTCTTATCAGTGTTAAGAGTCATACCCATATTGGAGAAAAAATCCTTGAGGATTCTTAGTTGGTTTTCAAGATCACGGGGACTCCTTGCCATAAGAACGATATCATCGGTGTTGTTTAAGAATCTGTACTTAAGGCTTAGAAAGTACAATGTCTAGGGATCCGAAAGTGAGTAAAGGATAAAAAGGGGGTAGAATCAACCTTCGGGAAAGGAAGCTAAGACTTATTTCCAGGTCATCGTTGTCTCGCTTCCAACTGTTCCTGGATGCTTATATCATGTTCAATCGCAACCCATGAACATTCAAGTTATACCCTGGTGGTGGTTGTTTGAAGTATGGTATCGAAAAGGTTCAAAGCGATATGGGTTTGGACCGATAAGACGGGTTAAAGATTAGGTTGTCTTGCAATGGGGACGGTCATAGAGGAATAGAAAAATTAAAGGAGAGTTCGAGGTTTTTGATGATGTATCAATTTGATCGTATAAAAGAGAACTTTTGAATATGATGTTGGAGATAAAATGAAAACCAAAGGCCTTTTCCTGTAACTGAGTTATCTTTTAAATAAATGGTGTGTGAAATGTGAGAAAAAACATTAAGCTATCTATAATGCGAGGCTCATATCAAGGGAGAATCTCACTTTGTAAACAGAAGAAGAAAAAGATGAGAAGAAATTTGACGAAGCATAAAATATGGAGATCTAAAGAGTTCATAGGTCTTGTACTTGCTAATAGCCGATACGGAGGAAAAACTATAAATGATATAGATGACTAAAAGTTGATCACCACAGTAGAGGTTTTAATAAATTGCAATAAAACCATTCATCGGATATATATATGTGAAATGAAATTGAATATGAAATCACAGAGGAAACAAACTCATAACACAGTCTTGACGGAATCATGAGTCTTCAGATTGCTTTGTATTAAATTTCAAAACCAGAGAGTCTCTATTACAATCGACCAAAAAGGTCCAACCCCTTTTCTTTCTTCTAGTTTCATATTTATACAAAATTCTACATGCTGGAATTTCAATTGTTCGAGGAGTTTTTTCGGTTACAAAAAAAGGAGATTAAACGTTTCAATTCTTTGTCTCTGTCATTCTTTCGGGAAAATGGAACATATTTCATTATTTTCTCTTCAAGTTTTAAAAATATAACAGGAAGACACTTGTCATTATTTGATACCGGAAACCTGCCCCTTCGCATGCTCGGTGCAAGTGATGCACCTCTCCACCAACTGGGCTATCAACCTGGAAGGTTCTGCTTGATTATTTGCCTCACAAGTGTAACAATCCTTCACTAATTGTGGCAAATTTCCCTCTACCTGTCATTCTTCAGCGCCGATAGATATAAATGTACACTTGGTTTTATTAGCCATTTATCTACTTGGACTATATCCGTCTGAGTTATCTGTGATATTTCATCCAAATCTCTTTCCTCATTCTCCTTGATATTGAGAGGGTGCTTGGCTATATTAATCTAGCCTAGTGTCTCAGTGTTGTTTTCACTATCGAGATCCAACAGACTCCCATCTATGAAGACGAAAGTTTATTCACAAGAGTTTCTCACTTCTTTAGCTCGTTGTCTGCCTTCCAATATGTTACGCTCCCATGCCTTCAGCAAGATGTACCTCAGGTTTTCTCTGGGATGGAGAACCTGGAACTATTGCCCATTTCCTTTTTTGTCGTGGCTATAAAAGTCTCTTGGAAAGTGACCCAAGCTGCCCCAGCTTCTTTTTCTCTGAAGGAGATGTTTTCGAGTACTTGATCAATGAGTTGGCAGTGGTTTTGAATAGTTTCCACTTTAGCAAGTAAATCTTGTTGAGATGCCAACACTCTTTTTCGGATTTCTATGGCTTGGGATTGGAATATCCTGATATCTATCATCTGGCTTTTAGCGAAATTTAATTTGGCCTGTAATTTCTCTATCAATTCTCCTTGCTGCCTTATCTGTGATTGGTTGTTCTGAGCCATCTGTTGTGTCTTTTCAAGATTAAATTTGAGCCACTCGATTTCCTTTTGATCGGTTTCCCTAGCTAGTTGTATACATGTGTTCACCTGATCTCTGGCAGCTTCTTTTGTTGTAGCTAGCTTATCCTTCAAAGTTTTGATCAAGTGGTTTTTCCACTTCAACTGTTCTTTTAGGGACTCGACATAATATTGGTTGGCTATAGAAAAATCCCCCAACATCCCTACTATCTGATTTGAAAATTCCTCTTTTTTCATGGCTCTCCCATCAACAAGGATTTTAAATTTCATAGTTTTCGTACCTACTTCTTGATAAAGTTCTTGTTTCACAACGGTCTTTCTCTTATTATAGAATAAAAATTCATTCTGAGGCAACTCTTCCACAATTATGGGCGTTAGTTCTTCGCCGAAAATCCATCTTGTGTCTGGGATCCCTTTAGTGGACTATAGGGGAGTAACATAAACGATGGGGCTGCTGATCTATTCGGATGATTTCCCCAGGGTAACAACCGAGGCTGGATTTCTTGGAGGATTAGGGATCTCGGCTTCCTGATTCAAGCCCCCGGTTTGCTTCTCCTTTTACTGGTGTTCTTCTTGGTCAGGTCCTGAATCTTTGGAGCCCTTGGCTCTCGTTTGATGTATATCTGTCGTTGGCGGGTTCTTACATTATAAGACTAGGGGAAGGCAGCTTCGTCGGTGTTCCTGAAATTTGAAAAAATTGGCCCTCTCCTCGGGCAACAGTGCTTGAATCCGTTCTAAGACCTCGACATAAGATCTCGCACATTAGAAGATATCATCATGAGGCGAATGCTCATGTTCATACCTTTTAAGGCCACAACTTTCCATGTGATTTCCCACGATCCTGTGTGGGTCGTGCTTCTTGAACTCAATATGGACCAATTTAATATCCTCCAAAGACGCTGCCTCAACTTTTGCATGTACAAAATCTAATAAAGAATAGGTATTCAAATGAATGGGGAAGGGCGGCCATACTTTCTTTGAAAATCCTTTAAGATCCTTGCTTATGCCACCAATCATAGTTTTCCTAGAGATTTTATGACAAACCAGCCTATCTGGTATGAACAATGTAGAGCATAGGGGGGAACAGAGGTGCCAAAAATCCTGATGTATGAAAATTGTGCCTCTATGTACTAGTCGGCCACATTGCTCAAGTTGGTGGCGATGCTATCTGAAATCTTGGGTGGTGGGTTTCCGAAGATAGAGACATGCATTTGTACCATTACCTAACTGAAAATTTCATATATAAAATCTGTGGCCTTGTCTTCCCAAAGTTTTGAATGGTAGACATGGATAGGCTCAGCCTTAGATGGATGCCAGCTCCAGCTCATTAGGGGGAAAGGCGTCATGAAAAAAAAAACATCAATGATGTAGGCAGACATAAAAAATGAAGCGGCCTTTCTATTCTCCCTCTGCATCCGATATTCAGTAATCCGGCTGGTTAAACTGTCTGACAACAATTTGGCCCAGTCGAAGGAACAACCTTCAACGAATGTATGAATGAGACGCTCCCACGGGAGGAAAAAATGTTTAGTGTCCTCCTTCCCATATAGCCTACAGGTCATCATTGCTATATATTTGAATTGTGGTTCCAAGGAAGAGATTGAATAAACTCCATTACCATCAGCCCTAAACTTTGTGGGGTGCGAGAGCCAATCCTTAATCAGATCAGAAAAGTTTCTTCCGTATTGCTCGCATTCTTTCCACTTAAAACCTTCCAGAAACTCGGCATTGTGTGAGAAGTTTGGTGTGGGTGAAAATTGGTACATCGCCTGCAAATGTTCTGGTCTGAAGGTCCCAATGGTCACCTTCTGCTCGTTGATAATAGTTCTGGTCGGGATGTCCACATGATCTAATGCCCATCAGATCATATCATAGTAGGGAAGGAGTCGTGGCTTGGCCGTTATCTTATGCATCTCTGCTTGAACGATGATTTTATATTTGGTGGTCAAATCATCCTTCTCATTATTGGTGGAATCATCTGAAAAGTTCACCAATTCGGACTGAAGAACCTCAGAGATATATGACCAGGTTCTAACAGAATCGATACTTTGGGGTGAATTATCAGAAACATTATCTGAGCCTTGCCCTGAATTCTCAGCAATCGCCTTGGATGATTTTTGTGGAGCCATGATAAAGGATTTTGACTTAGCTCTCATGTAGTAAAAATGTGTATACATACAAAAATTATCCTGGTGAGAAAAACTTATTTGCGCAAGATAGAAATGAACTTCGAAACAATGAGAGAAAGATCTCTATATCTCGACCATTTAAAACTCCAACGTCCTTATGAACATAATGGTCAAATCATTTTTTTTAGAAATATTTACCAATAAAAACAATATCTTTACCTATCACTTCACCTTATTTCAAAGAAATGCAATAAATTTTTGAAAGGTCGTAACACACAAGTTAGTGAAAAAAACATTTAAATTTAACCCGTAGACGATGCGTGTTAATATTTGTATTAATGCACTGATCAATTTGGCTTAGCTTCTTTAATTATGTTTTATTTAAACTTTAATCACCCTTTTTGGCGTTCACCGTATCGAGATATTTCATTCCTATCTTTCGATCTCCTAAAACCCGAGATCGCGATGACACGATCTAGTTAAGTAAAAACGTGATCCTGATTAAGTGTTTAATTAATCAGTGATTAATTAATATCGTGATTTCGCGACTCGGGGATATGAAGGTATAGTTTCTTGGAAGAGTGAATGCCGAGTCGCAAAACCCTGACATTGTTTAACTACGGTTTAAAATGACTTACCCCTCACACTAACCCGAGTAACTTGTAAAACTTTCTCGCAACTTCGCCTATCGGAGTTATTACAGTAAGAATTTTGGGGAGAGCAATCGTCGAGACGCAAAATCCCGACAACACTTAACTAAGGTTTAAGGAACTTTACTCTTGGTGCTAGACCTGGGTAACCTTTCAAGGTTGTTTCACGACTTCGTGCATCGGGGCTTGGAAACCATGTGACTTGTAAATCCCGAAACGCGATATCCCGAGGTATATAAAAGTGAAAAATCTCAGTTAACAGTTAAATGGAAATGGCTTAGGAGTACAACGGCCATCGCCACTTTGCAAATCAGGACTACTGAGATTTTCAGTGGGTAAAGGTCATGAAGTAAAAGACAACTTAATGGCCAACCTTTGATTTTAAGAATTACATTTAAACAAGTTGAGAAAGGCGGCTCCAACAATCAACATAAAAAAGAAGATTGATGACTATACCAGTGAGAGTAGGGCTGACACAATCTACTTTTTCCAAGCAATCTTCTAACTTGTCAATGTATATGCCAAAAAGAGTAGGGTACAAGGGACAACCTTGTTTGACTCTTATATTACAGTTAATCTCTTTTGACCATCCCTCAGTGTTTTCAAACTTAGTAATAACATTATCATACATCCTTATTGCAACAACGCTTCGATAGGCACTTTTATCTCTTCCAACTTATTCCAAAGGATTTTCTTAGGAACCATGTCAAAAAAAATTCTAAAGTCAACAAAACAACAAAAAAGATTGGTTTTAGTATTGCGGAACTCCTTTGCAATGATCCTAAAGGTAACAAGATGGTCCACAGTTAAATGATATCTCCTAAAAAGAGCTTGGCATTTCTAGCTAAAAGTTAATCTTCTTTTCCAAAATAATTCCATAAAACTTGGCTAAAATGAAACTAATCATAATAATCCTATAATTAAAACTTCATTATTGAAAAAATCATTTTTAGAAAACAAAACCTTTATTATAGATTTTAGAAAAACACAATTTTAAAGAGAACTTTCTTTGACAAGAGATATAAAAATTCAAAACATCAAAATATTGTTTACCAAGTAAAAGAAATACACATTCCAACCGTAAGTACGACTAAATAAATTGTCATCGCACAAGTATTCCAAGAATTCATCACCGTACAAAGTCTCCCACATTGAATGGCGATTAGAGATACTCCACGGGGTAAAAATATGTTGGGAATTTTAATTGTGTATGGATAAAACAGGAAGAATGCATTCATATCTTCAATTACGCAGGAGAGTGATTCCAATCAACGTAGGAGAGTGATGCCTATCAACATTCTTGTGGGATGCTTTTGCAGGCAATCTTTCGACCAGTTGAAGTAAAGAATTCGATTGAACATTTTTATCCTCATGCGACCACTTCCAATTTAACATAGTCAAATTCATAAATTCTACCCTACTTGTTGTTGCAAATGAATTTCCTGTGTCATATCGATACATGCGGTATTCATCTCTGATCTGAATTATATAATTCTATTCGGCATATCATAATATTCATATTGCGATTTGCGTTGTGCATAAGAGAAGATCTTGCATACAACTTAAAGTTCTTACATGCTAATTTATTCTTAAAGTTGTTAACTTGTCCGGCCTCTCATCACTTGACAACTTTTAAAATCTGAAATTATGTATCGAATCCTACATCACCTGTATTCAATACTACGAAGGATGAGGGTGCTCCCTTCGTCCTCGACAACTTCGAGCTGCCCTCTTTTCAGGAATAGGTGTTGAACCCCACCAGATATGAAACTATAGTGCTTGTGGATATGTGGAAAGATACTCAAGGAGCACTCTCTTGGAATGGGTTATTATATCCCATCAATCCTATTTTGAAAGAGGAGATACTGCGATATGCTGAATTTGCAGAGTTATGCTATGATGCATTTGATAGTAAACTTTCCACCAATGATTTTGGTGGGTGTAAGTACAGCCTTGATGAACTGTTTGATAGCTGTGAAAGGCTCGGTCATTCGGGAGCTTTCTCTACCTCTGGATATGAAGTGACCTAGTATTTGTACGCAGAAACTGATACGTTGGGGAGGTCGATAGAGTAATCTGTTTGGATTGGCTTTATTATAGTCTGCACAAATGCTGAAGAGATGCGAAGACTAGGGAGGTGGGATATTATAGTAGCATGGAGAGGAACTGAAACACACCAAGAATGGATACAGAATGTCAGAGACATTTTAGTTCCTGCTTGATTATCATTTAGTCATTTCAAGCACAAGGGCGTGAGAGTCGGATTAGCAACTACTGCTTGTTTGAAGGGAAAGGGCGTTCTAGACTGAGTATCAAGTACTACTCGTATAGATGACAAGGGCGTCCGGGTTGAGAAGGGGTTTTTAAGCTGCTACATCTCTAAAGGATAGGATTCAATATGTGTCAGAGACGTCGTTCTTTCAGAAATTATAAGATTGATGGATGAATATAAGAATGAAAGTTTGAGTGTAACTTTGACTGGGCATAGCTTAGGAGTTGCTCTAGCAACGTTAAGTTCATATGACGTTCAAAAAATGCTTAACTCAAATTTCTATGGCTTAATACACAATTTTAAAATCCAAGTGTATTTTTTTGAATGAGAAATAATTTCTTCGAGTGTCATATGATACATACTCTTGTAAATGATAAAAACCATAAACGTTATGTTGTGTACTTTTCTAAGAAAACACATAGTAGTCTTGGCATGTCCAATAAAAATTGCTATACATTCATGCCTATCTTGGTGGACCTATCCATGGCTTCCCTTTGAATCTACTTCTCAGAAGTTGTCAATCTTGGGGATTTGAAGTGCCATAAAATAGTAGGAAAATCCGCTGAAAAGAAAATCAATGTAGCATCTATGGATCTGAAAAAGATGACTGTATTGAGGGAATCAATCTACGACTGGAGATGGGATACTTATAGTCAAATTGTCAAATGAAGTTAAACTAAAAATAGTAAACAAAGTGGGGTGAAAAATATGACTATATTGATGGAATCAATCTACGACTGGAGATGGGATACTTATAGTCAAATTGTCAAATGAAGTTAAACTAAAAATAGTAAACAAAGTGGGGTGAGAGGGTGGGACACTAAATAAATACTAGAGCTTTGAGAAGAACAAACCTCAAGAGAACCTTGGCCAATGGATCTCGTTGAACCTTGGCCTTGGGCACATAATAGGGACATGGTTAGGCTTAGAAAATTGAAGTCGTCTTCAACATTGTCATCACAAGGGATGGCACCTCAGTGATCTAGTTTCATTTTGTTCAATGTTGAAGAACTCTACCTCTTGTTTTGTATATTGTGTGCTATTTTTTGAACCCTACCTCTTGTTTTTATATTGTGTGCTATTTTTTCAAGAACGATTGTTTACAATCATCCTAATTCCCTGTGATTTCGATCAGTGTAAGTTATGCTTTCTGTATTTTGTAGCCATGATGAAATGGAAACCATGTAAAAATATAAATGTATCGTCAACTTGTGTGATGGCATTAATAAGATTTACACCATATAAATGCAGGTGGGGGTTTCGATGACACTTTCAAACCAAATTAGGAGCAATTTTGAGGAGCGTGTAGTTTTATTCGGAGTTGAAAATATAGGATTCTTTGCAATTTATACGTGGAATTTTTTTTTAGGTTATAGGTTTTTGTGTAAAGAAAAATGGAACTAAATTTTTAGTTTCCTATCATGCATGGAACAATAAGCCCATGGAAATCCAAAGCTAAGAATATTTTACAAAATGTTTTTATAGATATCACTCATGTCACTTTCAAAAGTATTTTCATTTTATAATTTGTATTTTATAAAAGTAATTCATTCACAATATAATTTGTATTTTATAAGACTAATTCATTCACAATATAATTTGTATTTTATAAAAGTAATTTATTCAAAATATTGTTGAAATGAACATCTAAATATTTCGTGGTTATTTTTTTCCAAATATTTTGTTTTTTGGTTATTTGGATTTTTTTTCTTTTGCATAGTATTTCAATTTAAAGATTACAAATTTTAATTTCATAACTGAAAAATATTTTTTAATCAAAATTTCATTATGGAAAAATAATTTTTTAATTAAAAGGTTAATTTTTTATAAAACTTTGTTGTTGAAAAGTAAAATTTTAAACAAAACTTCTATTTTTTAATAAAACTTTAATATTAAGTAATTAATTTCTTATTAAAACTTATTGTTGAAAAAGTCATTTAAAAAAAATATAAAAAAAAACATAATTTTAAACAAAACTTTCTTTGATAAAAAAATATAAAAATTCAAAAGATCAAATATTGTTTACCAAGTAAAAGAAATACACATTCCAACCGTAAGTGAGACTAAATAATTTGTCAAGCGGGAAGAATCCGCGGGAGAGTAATGCCAATAGACGTTCTTATCAGAGCCGGATTAGCAACTACTGCTCTTTTGAAGGGCAAGGGAAAGGGCGTTCTAGACCGAGTATCAAGTACTACTCGTATAGACGACAAGGGCGTCCGGGTCGAGAAGGGGTTTTTAAGCTGCTACATCTCTAAAGGACAGGATTCAAGATGTGCCAGAGATACTGTTCTTTCAGAAATTCTAAGACTGGTGGATGAATATAAGAATGAAAGTTTGAGCGTAACTTTGACTGGGCACAGCTTAGGAGCTTCTCTGGCAACGTTAAGTTCATATGACGTTCAAAAAATGCTTAACTCCAATTTACCGGAACGACCTATATCTGTGACTGTATTTGCATTCGCAAGTCCGCGCGTAGGGAATAGATCATTCTTCATTCAATGCGATAGGTAATTAAATATTTAATTAATTAATTAATCAAAATTATAACAATTAATTAATTAATAAATATTTAATTAATATTATTATGCCAATCTTTGTTTAGTTAATAATATGTTAGAAAAATTAATTACCTAATAAATTTTACTTAATAATCTCTAAGCATATATTCAACTAGGGTTGTTACAGAAACTGACATGAAATATCCCCAAGTCACCACAACTAATACATATGAAATGGTTCAACTCACTCAACAACTCCACGCCACCCTCAACGAATATGACAGTTGGTTCCAGGAGTACGTTAAGGAATTCATGAAGACAGTTCATTGCATCACATCAATCTCACCATGAGAAAGAACATTAGCTTGAGGACAATCTAAGTAATAGTGTTGGGGGATTATTGGCACCCAAAGTTTTGGGGTAAATATTGTGCACCCGAATAAAAATATTTTTCTGCTCACTCCATTTTTGTATGCACATCAATGGATGAAATAATGAATGTACGCTAGTCAGATATCTATAATGTGTTCCAAGAATTTGAAAGATACTCCATGCACGCCAAACCAGGAAGAAGATCTTCAAGAATATTCCCTAATGAGTAACTCAATCAACATGAGATATTGTGGATCAATTAAGGGATGATATGGTGAGTTAGTTAATAGTGTCATGACTCTAAAAAGGTTACCTGGGATGCATGTGGGTGGTAAAAGCGTGCAAAATTGGTAGTCAACGGAGCGAGTAGAGGTGAAAGTGACAGAGCGTCAAAACATAGAAGGAAAGGAAAAGGAGCATCGAAAACACATAGAGGATTTTGGAGAGTCTGAGGTGTGCAGTAAAGAAGAGAAAGAATCAATATTGTTTGTTTTTGCATGAGTCATGTTGTTAGTCTGAAGAGTAGTTTTGTATGTAGCTAGAATCATTTTTTAAGGAGTCTATAATAGAGTTAGCTTAATTTTATGTGTATATTTTGATAGAAAGTGCATGGAGCCTTGTAATTCATTACTGATAGAATATATGAGAGCACATGGTACTATTCCTAATGAATTATGAGTCTGTTGGTCCATGTATGCCATTGTTTGAATGGAAATAATATAAAGCTTCTATTCATGGATGAATATGGTAATGTTGTATGTTGTTAATATCATAATGAACTATAAAAAATTCTATGAGTGCCATCTTGTGTGGCTTTCTAGTGTATGTTAAGCCTTCATCTTCGACACAACTCTAGATGGTCTCTGTGATTATCTTGGAGTCTTGGGTGAGATCGTATTTATTCCTAAACGAAGGATTGATATGCCAACGCATTCGGGTTTTGTTGGTCAACTCTAGATGAACCCTAGTTCATCAACCCCCTAGCATTTGGAAGGATACATGCAAGTGAGCCAATATTTTGTTGAGAAATTAGGCATAGATATACTATCTACTACATTCTCTAGATCTAGGATACACTAATAGTATAAGGGGATCAACAAATTTGTTGGAAAAAACAAAAAAGAGGAAAGTTCATTGTAGA
>ML812803.1:220783-234617 GCA_009831015.1 Picea engelmannii
TTACAAAAGGGTGTATTAGAGGAGCATGATTGAGGAAGTTGGTGGTGTGAGTGATTTTTTTCTATGAATTGTATGGATATTTCTTGCAATTTGAAGGGGATATATGTAGTATTCCAATTATCTTGTTGTCAAAGTGATGATGGATTAGCATTGTCAAGTCACTTATTTGGATGCCATTGCTATGGCGGAGTTGGGTGAGCATTTCACATTCATCCAAATGCATCAAGTCTGGGATTTTCGTTTAATATCGAAAAAAAAAATTGTGTGTGATAGGAGGAGGTGCAAGGGGTTTGTGATCAATGCGTTATTTTATGGGGATATACACAAATGAATTTTATGACTAAAAGTGTCAACTACTAATTTTAAGGGGTATTTTTTTGCAACATATGTCATGATTCTTATGGGCCTATGTCATAATCTGTGAGTGTTTCAACCAATAATTTTTGAACTCTGATTTTAGAAGGATCAAGAAGAGGTGTAGCATGGGAAATTCTACGAAGCATATGGTGAAAGATTTCATATTTTATTTCTACTTTGTATGCATAACTAGAAATGTGCTTTTGAAAATCATGGAGGGAGAGAACTAGTTGGAAATCAATGTTGCCACGTCATATTGTTAGGATTGGAAATGTGCTTTTGAAAATCATGCAGGGAGAGAACTAGTTGGAAATCAATGTTGCCACGTCATATTGTTAGTGTAACAAACCTCCCGTTCGTCACGACTACAAACCTCATATAACAAGTGTTTTTTTTTTTTTTTTGAGTTTTTAACAAGTGTGTGCACGCGTGCAAGGGAAACAAACATATTTGACTCTACTCGCCACACGATGACTAACAAGACGCAACCACGATGATCACCGCAAGAAGACATAAGGCGCACAACAAGTAACTACAAGAATTAAACGACCATAGACATAAGGCGCACAACAAGTAACTGCAAGCATTAAACAACATATTGTGTTATGTACAGTACAAACACAGATGGAAGAAGCCATGGTAGTAGATTTTACTATTTCTGCACAGGAAAGCAGGGCGTTTAATCTTGGTTCTCTGCTCTGGAGAGAGAGAATGTCAGATAGGCTCCTGGCCGACTCCTCAGGCAGAAACTAGTAATCTCTGTCAGGAGGTCACAGTGGTGGGAACTCTACCTTTAAAGAGCCCGCGACTACTGATACGACCTTAGAGGTGTGTCACAAGAGTGGAAACCCTTCCTTTAAAGGGCCCGAGACTCTTGATACGACACTTGATTCTTTATACAGAAAATAATCACACAAACAGACTTATATACAGAGCGACTAGCTTTATCAGATTGAAGAGTCTGATATCATACAAGTGTGAGTTTGGACAATTCCAATTATAGTACTAACCCTGAAATTAACCCGACCCTAAACATCAACATAGAAATAAACAACAACTTTATTAACCCTAAATTTAACAGCCCAACCCTAAGCCAATCAAATAAAAACACCCTGCAGAAGGAACCCATCGGATAAGGGTGCCCACCAGAATTAAGGGCAACACAGAAAAACCCAATACGCAATAAAAAAAAAAGTCAATTGAGCAATAGGAACTGATGAAGAAAAGCCAGAACCACATGGGCACAACTTCAATTGAAATGTCATAAGACTCTTCTAAATATGTTTAGTAACTTGTTAAGGTCAATATCATTTAAGTCAGGCATCATTTAATGAAGATTCCACTCATGTAATCAGTTCAACTCCTAGGTAGCTTGCTATGCATTTTGAGGAAGTCAGCGATTTTACTTAAGTGAAAAATTAAGAATTAAATACCACAAATCCATTAAAGAAATAAGGGAGTAAGGGCTGCATTATAAATCCATTAAAACTAATTACAAGGATAACCCCTACTAACCATAAGTAAGATTTAAACATCAAACACATCTTCTATCATGCTAACCCTGCGAAATTCCAATTTCAATGCATCTATGTGTTATCAAAGAACCGTAAGGCCACAATAACCCTTTCCATACATGATAACCATATTACCCACTAATCAATTATAAAAACCATGCACCATTTCATTAGCCCAAACCCGCGAACAATTTTACAATAAAACAAAATTTCTTCTTAACCCAATTAGAAACTAACTAGATTTAAATGAAAGGGCAAGGAACTGCATTAAGTTAATAGAAAACATTCAACCATTAAAATGAAATATCATAATTCAATGAGCCTTAAATAATCGATAAATGCAACTAAGGATTTAATTAACATTAGCCTCATCCGTAATTAAATTATCCATTCTTAATGATCGTTAAAAAGACTCTACATTTTACCACACAGCAATGTCCATTTGCATTAGTTGAGATCAATGAAAGATTAAGGGGGGAGAACTTCGTTTTCCAGGGACACATTCTCAGAACTAAATTTTAATAAAACGGAATGCTAATACACCCATTGCCAGGATGCATTCTCAGAACTAAATTTTACAAAAATGGAATGCCAATAAACTCATTGCTAGAACGAATTCTCAGAACAAATTTTACAAACGAAAATTCCATAACGAATTGCCAGAAACAATGTACAGGAACAATTTCCAAACAGAATTGCCAGAACGGATTTCCAGAAGGAAAATGAAAATATAAAAGGGCATACGATCACTCCAACTTACACATGGAAGCCAATGGACGATGTGACATCACACCCAGTCATATAAAAAAATGCCCACAGTCATATAAAAACGCCCACTGTAGTATATAAACGCTCACAGTGATATAAAATGCCCACGGTAATATATAAAACGCCCACAGTCATATAAAAACGACCACATTAATTAAAAACGCCAACTGTAATACGTAAACACCCACAGTCATATAAAATGCCCACGGTAATATATAAAATGCCCACAGTCATATAAAAACGCCCCCATTTATATAAAAACGCCCACTGTAGAGTATAAACGCCCACAATGAAATAAAATGCCCACGGTAATATATAAAAGGCCCACAGTCATATAAAAATGCCCCCATTTATATAAAAACGCCCACTGTAAAGTATAAACACCTACAGTGAAATAAAATGCCCACGGTAATATATAAAAGGCCCATAGTCATATAAAAATGCCCCTATTTATATAAAAATGCCCACTGTAAAGTATAAACACCCACAGTGAAATAAAATGTCCACGGTAATATATAAAAGGCCCACATTCAAATAAAAACATCCACATTAATTAAAAACGCCCACTGTAATACATAAAAGCCCACAATGATATAAAATTCCCACGGTAATATATAAAATGCCCACAGTCATATAAAAACGCCCCCATTTATATAAAAACGACCACTGTAGAGTATAAATGCCCACAGTGAAATAAAATGCCCACGGTAATATATAAAAGGCCCACGGTCAAATAAAAACGCCCACATTAGTATAAAAACGCCCGCAAAAATTTATAAACGCCCACAGTCATATATACACACAGCCATAAAATCTCTTTTATCCCAACCGACATGCAAAAACAGAGTAAGAAGGAATATTTTATAACTATAACACAATTTCAACCGCTGAAGAACAAGGCAAGAAAACCAATCAATCCAACGAGAACCCAAGCAGATTAAAGTTAAGTATTTTTCATCTCACAATACCAATACAAAAATGTTGATAACAATAAGAGAGGGCTAAGGTCCTAATACCTTCTATCATACAAATGAAAACATACCATTGCCTTAACTCCCACCTCGAATGATGACCGCGCGCTTCGTGTCGCTCCTGCTCCATGCCGCTCCCGCTCACCGACCGTCGAGACTACACCGGTACCTCCCAGTCAATCGCTAGGGGTACTCTGCTTCCCCCTTAGCCCCCCGAGCCGCAAAGGGGCCACACACAATCCAGATGGTCCGTCTAGCTTCCCAGCTCGCCTCGCAAGGCCGAGCTACCACTCATATCCAAGCTGGAAAATCCCAACTCTCCACAAGTAATCAGTCATGTCACAATTCCGACAGCGTAACGTTACGCTAACAGTCGATTCCCTTTCTTCCTCATTTTCCCTTTCTTTTATAGAGTTGTTCAAACCTCATACTATCCCTCAATCACTTTTAAATTAAATTTTAATAAAAATAATCTAAATAGTCTCCTTCGCACAAGGGTCGTCCATCCCCCTCTTTCCTCCAATAATTATTTTCTTTAAATTATCAATTGACTCATTTCCCTCACCCACCTAGATTTGCTCCTAAATATCCTCCTAGGTGTTCTTAGATCCCCTTACATGTTTTAAATACTTCCCTGAAATGAAGTTGTTAATTTTAGTTCATTTTTAGAAGGTTCTTAATTGCAGATTCCTTACTATGTTGACCTCACTTTTTACCATAAGTTCCCATCTTTCCTTTATTATGTTTCCTCCATTTACTTAGTTCCCCAATTCTTATTATTCCATTCTTTCCCMTTTTTATTAAACCCAAAATGGCAGTTGCGCTATTAAATCTTTCCCTTTTATTATTAATTTAATATCTTTTTATAATTTCCCAAGTTAAGAATTAATTTCTTCTTTGCAATTTTTTAAATCCACTAGTTTTAATTAAATTCTTACTCTCTTCATTTACCCCAATAGTTTTATGAAGAATGAACTATTACTTAAGTGGGTTTTAGTTTAAATTTTTATTTTTATCTTTTATTGGGTCTTTTCTTAAGGTTAAACAAAATTTTACCCTATAGAAGTTTTAGACTTAGATTTAGATTCTGAACTAGGCAACAATTATTTAGGGAAGTTGTTTAAGAATTTCTTAATGTGATAAAAGTATTAGGGCTATTTAGGTTTGTTCCTTCATCAACATCAATGCGACGTTTCCTTCAGGATGCACCATGTGCTCCAAGGGTGCCACTCGCCTCATTCGTTTCTTTTGCGCAACGTGCCCTTCAGGATGCACCACGTGCTCCAAGGGTGCCACTCGCTTCTTGTGTTTCTTTTGCTAGACGTTCCCTTCAGGATAAACCACGTGCTCCAAGGGTTCCACTAGCCAGCTTGACTGATTGGTAGACATCTATAACCCCTGGATTCAACACTCCACCAAGTGAACTTGTGGGAGACTAAGGGCTCTAAGGAATAAGGCCCCCGCCTTATTGTGCGCCCCTTAGAATCATCGTGAGAGACTGTCACAGTCTTCCCTCACGGCATCGTGGATCCTCTCCAACTAGGTAATCGTTAACCTACAGTTCGAGCCACGACGGGATTGCTAGTAGGCTGTGGCAGGGCTGTTGTCCACACCTCTCCCTCAACCTCTCTGAACATCATGTGTGGCCCCTTTACTCCATATGTGAGTCTGGTTGGCAAGCTATCGTCAGCCTGCATCATCAACAATCGTATCAGAACATGTACACATCATACCATCAAATCAAATATACTAAAATCACAGTAAACAATCAACCCCAAAGCACACTCCCTGACTCGATCCGGAGTCCAAGGGGTCTCGTCAATGCCTCTGCATCCTTAAGGTAAAAAACCCTGCACACTCAGTAAAACTGAGTCAATAGCACCTATCCATGTCAAAGCAGTAAAACATCATGTCATCTATCATATCACATCATAATCAAGGATAAATGTTTTCTTATCATAAAACTCCAGATGACTTGCGAGCAAGTGTCCTCAAAGAATAAGTTTTCTCGGTGCGCCAGAGCGAGATGTTACATACACCCCCTCTTGGTCTAAACTTTGTCCCGAAGTTTCTCAGTATAGATTCCGAAATAAATGTATCACAGTATCATAAGTCTATCTATCAAACAAAAATGGAAACTGCTGGCGCATATCATATGTGCCCTCCCAGGTCGTCGAGTGCGGACTATAACTGTCCCACTGGACCTTGACCTGATCTATCGTTTGACGTCGTAACTGTCGAATGCGGTGATATAATATGTGGACCGGCTCAGCCGTGAGTGCTCCCTCATCCGATACCTGCAAGGAACTCATGTCAATCACATGTGTAGGATCACTAATATAATGTCTCAAAATAGATATATGAAAAACATCGTGCATACGCCTCAAAGAATCAGGTAAGGCTAGTCGATAGGCCACGTGCCCCTTTCTCTCCACAATATCGAAAGGTCCCACGAACCTAGGAGAGAGTTTATCTCCCTTTCCAAACTTGATCGAACTCTTATGCGGTTTAACCCACAAGAAGACTCGATCAACGACCTCGTAACTACGGTCGACTCGGTGCACATCGGCATAACTCTTCTGTCGATCCTGCGCTTCTTTAATCCTTTGTCTTATGGTTTGAATTTTCTCTTCCATTTCTTGGATCGCTTCTGGTCCCACCAGGACTCTATCCTCAAGCCGATCCCAACTCAAGGGCATCCGACACGGTCGCCCATAAAGAAACTCAAAAGGCACCATCTTAATGGTGCTCTGGTAAATGTTGTTGTAAGCGNCATCGCTTTTGTTGGTCCATCACGTACATGCGCAACATGTCTTCCAAGGTTTGAATTGTTCGTTCTATCTATCCGTCAGTCTCTGGGTGATACGCAGTACTAAAGTTAATTTGAGTTCCCAAGGCCTCTTGGAAACTCGTCCAAAATCATCCAGTAAACACCGATCCTCGATCGGATATAATATTCTTAGGCACGCCATGCAGCCTCACAATCTCACTGACAAAAACTTTAGCTATGTCAGGTGACTGATACATCATACGCATAGGAATAAAGTGAGCACTCTTCGTCAGAGTGTCTACTACTACAAAAATCGATTCGTGTCTCCTTGCCGTCAGTGGCAATCCAACAATAAAATCCATCGAAATAACTTTCAATTTTAATTCCAGAATGGCATGTGGTTGAAATAATCCTGTCGGGTGTCTATGTTCAGCCTTTACCTACTGACACTCTAGACATCTAGCCACCAAGTTGACTATGTCGACCTTCATTCCCTTCCAAAAGAATAAGGGTTTAAGGTTTGCCCTCATCTTCGTGACTCCCTGGTGAGCCATGTAGACTACTCTATGAGCCTCGCTCAGGATCAAAATCCTCAACTCGTCATTTGGTAGTACGTAAATCCGACTTTTAAACCTCAATAAACCATCGCTATCAAATGAATATCCCTCATATTGTGGTACCATCCTTGTATTTTGTCCGATAAAACCCTCGACCTCTTTGTACCAGTCATCGGCACGCTGTAAAGTGAGAATCTTCTCACATAGATTCGTCTGAAGAGGCAACACCGAAAAGACGTGTGGCCTTCGACTCAAAGCATTTGCGACTTGGTTCACTGTTCCCTTTATGTAAGTAATCTCGAAGTTGTACTCGCTAATCAATTCCGACCAACGTCGTTGTCACGCGTTCAAGTCGCTTTGTGTAAAAATGTGTTGTAGTCCACAATGATCAGTTTTTAGTTCAAATTTTCATCCAACAAGGTAGTGTCTCCAAACCTTCAAGGAATATACGATGGCTAATAACTCCAAATCGTGCGTCGCGTAGTTCTCCTCATGCCTTCTCAGTTTCCTCGAAAAGTAAGAAATCACTCGTCTGTCTTGCATCAAGACTCCGCCTAAACCTTCCTTGGATGCGTCAGTGCATACCAAGAAGTTTGCATCCATGTCAGGGACCTTTAGTATCAGCGTTGTGGTCAACAACTCTTTAAGCCTTCGAAATTCTTTCGTGCATTTCTCGGTCCAAACAAACTTCTTTCTTTTCTTCTGCAATTCCGTGATCGTATTTTCTATCTTCGAAAATCCCTCGACAAACCGTCGATAGTATCCTACTAAACCCATAAAACTACACACTTCTGTGACATTCGTTGGCGCAGGCCATTCCATAATAGCCTCAACCTTTGATGGATCCACGGCGATGCCTTCGTCGGAGATGACATGCCCTAAGTAATCAATCCTCGATTGATAAAAAGAGCATTTGGACAACTTCCCATACAGTTTGTGCTCTCGTAAACACTGTAGTACCAAGCGTAAGTGCTCGTCATGATCCTCCGTCATCCGAGAGTAGATCAAAATATCGTCAATGAATACTTGGATGAACTTGTCCAAGTACTCGCGGAACACCCCATTCATCAAACTCATAAATACCCCTGGGACGTTTGCCAGTCCAAACGGTAAAATAGTAAACTCGTAATGTCCAAATCTCGTCTTAAAGGCGGTCTTAGGGATGTCATCCTCCTTGATCCGCAACTGGTGGTACCCCGATCGCAAAATGATCTTGGAGAACACCGTCGCACCCTTCATTTGATCGAACAGATCATCAATTCTTGGTAAGGGATACTGATTCTTGATCGTAGCCTTGTTCAGTTGATGGTAGTCAATGCAAAGCCTCCACGATCCGTCCTTCTTCCAAATGAAAATAACNTTTAGTTTCATTTTCAACTCTTGCAACTCCAGGGTCGACATATGATAAGGCGTTCTTGCTATAGGTTTGGTCCCCGGTTTTAGGTCTATGGTAAACTCCAATTCCCTTTCCGGTGGCATCCCAGGTAACTCCTTTGGAAATACGTTCGCAAGCACCTTCACCTCCGAAAGGTGTTATAGACCTTCCGCTACTCCCTTTTAGTTTAGAGAAAGGATCGCATAAAGCTTGCACCCCTTGCGCATACTTTTTTGTAGCTGTAAGGAAGAGACGAACCTCAGGGAAACTCCTTGGTTTCATCCTACTATCACACATCTTTATCCTTCGTCATCGACCAATATCACCCGTTTCGTCTTACAGTTGAGTATCGCCTCATGTGATTCCAACCAATCCATTCCGATCATGACATCATAAGATCCTAAGATCGTGATGTACAAGTTGACCCTCAATCATGACGTACAAGTTGACCCTCATGACAAACTCTCCCAGGTTAAGGGCATAGCCCGTAACCTTTCCTCCAACCTTCTGTTTGGCTCCCGAATCCATTTCTACGAAGCTAAACTCATCCTGTTCGAATGCCCTTACCCTAATCCTTTTTAGCGCCACACGAGAAATGAAACTCTCAGTAGCACCTGGGTCTATCAAAATACTAAGGGTCTGGTCAGTGACAGTACCTGTCGTCTCGAGCACAATCGATTGGTGCTCTGCCTGGCGGTTATTCACCGCTGCATGAATCTGATGGGCCTTGCCCATATCTCCCACTGAAGTGAGTCTAGTTGATACAGACACTCTGGTCCTCTCCACAGGATAGTCGCGCTGGTAGTGTGGCTCCCAACACGTCTAACACCCCTTCTTCGACCCCGTAGTCCTGGTACCCTAAGTAGAAGATGACGACCCACTGGCCTGGAACCTTGGTCTGTTTTGCTGAATAGGCCTAAACTGCTGCTGCTGCGGGCGACGCTGCTACTGATGATGTGGTCCCTAATAAGGTGTCCGTTGCTGAGGCGGCGGTCGTCGGGGTGTAGCAAAAGTGGATCCCCTCTGGAAGCCACGATATCCTGACGTATGTCTCGCTGGTGTCTAGTGCTGCAGTGTTCCAGATGAATCCTTCCCTACTAGTCTCGCTGGAGTCCTAGTTTGACCCCCATTGATGAGCTCCTCCTCTGCTATGAGGGCCTTCTGAATGACATCGTGCAAGGTTTGAGGCATCAAAATCCTAACCTTTGCATGGAGGCTATTGTTAAGGCCAAACACGAACCTGTTCACCTTAAGTTTTTCTGTGTTAAGGTGCAGAGCATACCGGAGCAGCTCCATAAAACGTCCCTCATACTCGGGCACCGTACGACCTCCCTGTCATAAAGCGTTGAACTCAATAAGCTGGCTCTTAATGAATTCCTATGAAAGGTACCTCTCTCGGAACCATTCCTCGAACAGTTCCAATGACACATCTTCAACGACCATGTTCAGCTGCGGTAGGAGCGTCTTCCACCATAGAAGAGAGCTCCCCTTCAGTTGAAAGACCGCCATGAGGACCTTCATGTTGGAGGTATAATCGCGAAGTGCAAAGAACATCGCCATATTCTCCAACCATGCCTCGACGACAGTGCCATCTGGGGCACCAAAGAACTCGGGAAATTTAACCTTTTCAAGTTCATGGTGAATGCTACCAGTAATGGTCGGTCCGCGCAACGAAACCTCAGCGGGTGCCAATGCCCTGGCCTCATCTCTGTCCAAACGACTAATCAGTGCCTTGGACATGCATTGAAAAGATCTCATCATCTCAAAAACATCGCCCACTGCTATCTTCTCCTGTATGATAACCTACTCATCTCCCTGGGGGTTAGACCCCTCAGGTGTGGATGCTATGGGAGGCATCGTGCCCCCTCCCCTAGCACCCCATCGTCTGCCTCCGTGACGTCCTCTAACCATGATTACCTGCACGCACACAATCAAATTGGTCAGCAATAGTACAATTAAAACATGTCAATGAAAGTCGTAGCGATCCCAAGTCGCAGGTTGAACCCACTTTGATACCATATGTAACAAACCTCCCGTTCGTCACGACTACAAAACTCATATAACAAGTGGAATTTTGTTTTGTGTTTTTAACAAGTGTGTGTGTGCGTGCAAGGGAAACAAACATATTCGACTCTACTCGCCACCCGATGACTAACAAGACACAACCACGATGATCACCACAAGAAGACATAAGACACACAACAAGTAACTGCAAGCATTAAACGACCATAGACATAAGGTGCACAACAAGTAACTTCAAGCATTAAACGACATACTGTGTTATGTACAATACGAACACAGATGGAAGAATCCATGGTAGTAGATTTTACTATTTATGCATAGGAAAGTAGGGCGTTTAATCTTAGTTCTCTTCTCTGGAGAGAGAGAATGTCAGATAGGCTCCTGGTCGACTGCTCAGGCAGAAACTAGTAATCTCTGTCAGGAGGTCGCAGTGGTGGGAATTCCGCCTTTAAAGAGCCTGCGACTACTGATACGACCTTAGAGGTGTGTCACAAGAATGAAAACCATGCCTTTAAAGGGCCCAAGACTCTTGATACGGCACTGGATTCTTTATACAGAAAATAATCACACACACAGGCTTATATATAGAGCGACTAGCTTTATCAGATCGAAGAGTCTGATATCATACAACTGTGAGTTTGGACAATTCCAATTATAGTACTAACCCTGAAATTAACCAGACCCTAAACGTCAGCATAGAAATAAACAACAACTTTATTAACCCTAAATTTAACAGCCCAACCCTATGCCAATCAAATAAAAACACCGTGCAGAAGGAACCCATCGGATAAGGGTGCCCGCCAGAATTAAGGGCAACACATAAAAACCCAATACGCAATAAAAACAAAAGCCAATTGAGCAATAGGAACTGATGAAGAAAAGTCAAAACCACATGGGCACAACTTCAATTTAAATGTCATAGGACTCTTCTAAATATGTTTAGTAACTTGTTAAGGTCAATATCATTTAAGTCAGACATCATTTAACGACGATTCCACTCATGTAATCAGTTCAACTCCTAGGTAGTTTGCTATGCGTTTTGAGGAAGTGAGCCATTTTACTTAAGTGAAAAATTAAGAATTAAATACCACAAATCCATTATACAAATAAGGGAGTAAGGGCTGCATTATACATCCATTCAAACTAATTACAAGGATAATGCTTACTAACCATAAGTAAGATTTAAACATCAAACACATCTTATATCACGCTAACCCTACGAAATTCCAATTTCAATGCATCTATGTGTTATCAAAGAACTGTAAAGCCACAATACCCCTTTCCATACATGATAACCATATTACCCACTAATCAATTATAAAAACCATGCACCATTTCATTAGCCCAAACCCACGAACAATTTGCAATAAAACAAAATTTCTTCTTAACCCAATTAGAAACTAACTAGATTTAAATGAAAGGGCAAGGAACTGCATTAAGTTAACAGAGAACATTCAGCCATTAAAATGAAATATCATAATTCAATGAGCTTTAAATAATCGATAAATGCAACTAAGGATTTAATTAACATTAGCCTCATCCGTAATTAAATTATCCATTCTTAATGATCGTTAAAACAACTCTACATTTTACCACATAGCAATGTCCATATGCATTAGTTGAAATCAATGAAAGTTTAAGGGGGGAGAACTTCATTTTCCAGGGACGCATTCTCAGAACTAAATTTTACAAAAACGGAATGCCAATACACCCATTGCCAGGACGCATTCTCAAAACTAAATTTTACAAAAACGGAATGCCAATACACTCATTGCAAGAACGAATTCTCAGAACAAATTTTACAAACAAAAATGCCATAACGGATTGCCAGAAACAATGTACAGGAACAATTTCCAAACATAATTGACAAAACGGATTGCCAGAAGGAAAACAAAAATATAAAAGGGCATACAATCACTCGAACTTACACATGGAAGCCAACGGACGATGTGACAACGCACCCAGTCATATAAAAAAATGCCCACAGTCATATAAAAACGCTCACTGTAGTATATAAACGCCCACAGTGATATAAAATGCCCACAGTAATATATAAAACGCCCACAGTCATATAAAAATGCCCACACTAATTAAAAACGCCCACTATAATACGTAAATGCCCATAGTGATATAAAATGTGCACGGTAATATATAAAATGCCCACAATCATATAAAAACACCCCCATTTATATAAAAACGCCCACTGTAGAGTATAAACGCCCACAGTGAAATAAAATGCCCACGGTAATATATAAAAGGACCACAGTCATATAAAAATGCCCCAATTTATATAAAAACGCCCACTGTAGAGTATAAACACCCACAGTGAAATAAAATGCCCATGGTATTATATAAAAGGCCCACAGTCATATAAAAATGCCCCCATTTATATAAAAACGCCCATTGTAGAGTATAAACACCCACAGTGAAATAAAATGTCCACGGTAATATATAAAAGACCCACAGTCAAATAAAAACGTCCACATTAATTAAAAACGCCCATTGTAATACATAAATGCCCACAGTGATATAAAATGCCCACGATAATATATAAAATGCCCACAGTCATATAAAAATGCCCCCATTTATATAAAAACACCCACTGTAGAGTATAAACGCCCACAGTGAAATAAAATACCCACGGTAATATATAAAAGGCCCACAGTCAAATAAAAATGCCCACATTAGTATAAAAGCGCCCACAGAAATTTATAAACGCCCACAGTCATATATACACACAGACATAAAATCTCTTTTATCTCAACCGACATGCAACAACAGAGTAAGAAGAAATATTTTATAACTGTAGCACAATTTCAACCACCGAAGAACAAGGCAAGATAACCAATCAATCCAACGAGAACCCAAGCAGATTGAAGTTAAGTATTTTTCATCTCACAATGCCAATACAAAAATGATGATAACAATAAGAGAGGGCTAAGGTCCTAATACCTTCTATCATACAAATGAAAACATACCATTCCCTTAATTCCCACCTCGAATGATGACTGCGCACTCCGTGCCGCTCCTGCTCGCCGACCGTCGAGACTACACCGGTACCTCCCAGCCAATCGCTAGGGGTGATAGACAATACAAAATGTATGGTGGAAGTAATGATGAGTGCAATTGTTTAGTTGATAAGTAATTACATAAAATAAATTTGGTTATGAGAGGTCCATTAAAGGCATGCTAATAGAAATTAAAATGGACTTGTTAGAGGAGAAATGGTGGAAAAATATTGGAATGGAGCAAGGCCTCTTATTACATCCTTCATATCACAAGGGGATTATCATCCATTTTTTTGTACCTTTCAAAACTAAATTCTTGGGAGATGTGATAATCATTCAAGTATGGGAATATGGATATTGAAGTGAATGTTAGACCTTCTTGTTCAATTGTACCAATGTTTATGAAGTAATTTTTGGAAATGTCATCCATTCAGACTTACGTATTGTTAATCCCCCCATGCCATTTTACTTTGGATGAATCCCCATTTGTCT
>ML812803.1:253730-264441 GCA_009831015.1 Picea engelmannii
TCATTAAAGAATATTTTCAACCAAAATTTGATGCTACTAAATGTCAATTACTTTTAGCTTTGTTAGAATTTTAGGCATCAAAACAATCAAAAGTGTAGAAACAATTCATCATATTGTTAGAAAACTTGTAGATTCTTTTCAAATAATGGGTAAGAAATATCATTCTAAATACCACAATGCATCCCAACGTGTCTTGGTAGAATCAATTGTTAGCAAAATTACGAGAAAGCATCATTTTCCAAAATAGACCTCTCACCTCTTGAAATGAAATGTCAAAACCCTTAGAAAGTATTCTCATAGATGAGATAGCCTCGACACAGGTGGCCCAATAGATTTGTGGCCCTTCACTGGTAGGCTACGTCATTCTGACATGAAGTTAATTGCAGCATTTAAGGGAATAGTTGCAGATTTATGGAATGAGAACACTCGACCTTCTTCCAACCAGAAAGATGTACTAAAATTGAGAAGGGGATCTAGGGACTCTGAACCCCATATTAAACAGTTTCTTAACCCCATATTAAACACTTTCTTGACATTACATAGAGAGAATTGTATGAGAGATTCAAAACAATACATAGTTCACTTATCTTGGGCCAAATATCTTTCCATAAATGCAAACCATAAATACGATTTTCTGGTTGTTGTTTTTGAGTTAGAATTTTTCTCATTATCCTAATCTGAATTTGTTCTTTTGCCAGAGATAACTGCTTCTACCAGTGTGTTGCCATTTTTGGCAGCCAATTCGCATTTTTATACTATCCTTATAAGTTGCCTACACCATTGCCTATGCAACCCTTGATTTTCATCACAGTCTTTGAATAAAAACGACACTATTATTTCACACTTATGTTTGTTTCGTTTTCACAACTGCAAGCGTGAAAACTTTAATTTCGAAGTCATATGAAAAATGTCACTGGATTGTTATGATCTCTCTTGTCTATATGCTTATTGCGTTTCTGATTTAATTATCATTATATAGTTGGCAAGACCCCAAGATTCTTTACTCATTTGGCATTTTTGTTGTTAATATGATTTCAATTTTTATAAGATTGTGATGATATTCTTATGATCAAGTTTGTGATGCATTGGTTGTTTGATTTCTACGTTCCTTCATCGATTTCTTTGACACAATTGGTTTCATGAAAACACATTGGTGTTATGATTAGACCCTTGGTATAAATCACATGACACAACACATATTTCATATGATCGAACCCTTGGTATTGATTTCGATTCATTGTTTGGTTTTAAATCTATAAAACTATTGCTCGCGCAAATGTTTGATCGACTTACCATAGGTTTCATTGATTGTTTGAATGCCATGGTTTTTAACATATGCATAGTGATTGGAATCGTTATATGCGCTGTCAGTTGTACTGTGGGAAATGATTGTTTTGCATGGGTCGAAATAGCTCCACCACCTTCGCACATTCTGTCATTAATGCTTTCCCCCTATCCTGGTTCACCTTTTCTAGTTTTCGTTTAAGCCTGTGAGCGTTTTTCCCCTACGTATACTCTGTTCAAACCTTGGCCCGTTCACCTTTCTCACCATGTGCTCCTGTCTATGGCACCGGTGGTGCACATAGAGCCAAATGGTAATCAAGCTCTTTTACTATTCGATAATGCCCGTAAGGATTTAGAAAACAATGGTTGGCTGGTTTTTATACAGAGGTTCGAGGGTTTAAACCTTTTGGTTGCCCAACAATTTACCCTCACCTTTGACGGGTGCAGAGCTAAAGTCGGTGACATTCAACTCGAGATGAATGAAGAATTCATAAGCTCTGCTATAGGACTGACAGTTACATGACAACGATGGTTTAAAAACTCCAAAGTCAACGAGGTGACATGGCCATTACTATTCGTATTAAGAAAGGTTATTTCATGTGATAAAGGTATGGCTATTTCTACCCTCAAACCCAGGTGGCACGATCTTTTGGTAATTGTGAGACAATTTGTGACTTGTGAAGGTCGGTATGGCTTGGTTTTTCTGTATCACCTCCGGTTATTGATGAATTTCATGGGCTATCCTTTGAACATGTCGTTTTACTTCTTGCGTAGTCTTTACAAGATGTCTAAGAGATTCAAGTGCGAGAAGGCTGATAGCATCCTTTTTCATCACGTCTTGATTAAACTCATCATCATCTACTATTTGAGCCTTAATGGCAATAATTGGCAAGCCGTTCTATCTAGAAATGGCTTTGTTGATCCATAGTCTGCTCAGATCGACAAGGTTGTGGTCAGTGAGACTTTTGTTGGACCAGCCGTGCCACTGCATATCCTTCTGCCCCCTGTCAAACCCTCAGTTTGCACGGACTTGGACCTACCTGATGCCTTGGTTGACCCATGCGCTAAGGATGATAGTAAGGTCATCATAATACCTGTGAGGAAGAAAGACAACAATGATATTACTATCAACAGAAAGAGGAAGAAAAATGCTCGATTTATATCAAGACTTGTCGGGAACAAACCTAAACAGAACATCGACAAAAAGCCCATAGTATTGAGAGAAGAATCAGACTCCGATATTGAGCGTTTCCTAGCTGAAGAGTACCCCTACTCCCATGGCCTATGCTCTATGAAACCCTATGACTATGTATCTAATTTACCCCCGTGCCTAAAAAACGACTTGAATTACCTGGGAATCAAGTTTCACAATGAAACCCCTGGTGACTTAAACAAACCCTCGCCTGCTATTTCAAAGCCCGAGCAATCATCATGCATCCAATGTAATGTGTGGCTAGAGCGTTATCACACCGACATTCCCTTATTGCAATCAAAGATCAAATCGTTGGAGGAGCAAGTTACAGTGCTGTCAAAAGAAAGAGACAGGCTTCAGGCCAATGAAAAGAAACAAAAAACCACGTGTTCGATTATCTTCAGGAACGTCGAGGCAACAACGGCCTTCGTCAATTCCAAATTATCATGACAGAGTTGTTTTCTGATTGTTCAAGTACGAATTTCGATATTAATTTCGCTTTGTAAGTTTGTTTCGATTAATATATCCTATTGGATTTTCTTTCTATAGCTTTGTTCATTTTAATACATTCGAAATGATTCTGTTATAGTTTGATCATCAAAAGCGATTTGTTGTGGATCCTGTAGATTCATTTTACTAAACTCAAATGTAGCTATGCTTTGGTTATGCGATTTTGTCGTGCCTAGCTTAGTATAAGAAATTGATTGGTTTTTTATTTTGTTTGGTTTGTTTTTGAATTAATTCTGTTAATTTGATTTAGGATAGTTGATTTGGTTTGATTTCGATTAGTTTCGTTTGTTCCTAATAGTCTCAAAACAACCCTGTTGAATTCGATTTACCAGGAATGACTCTGTTTTGTATTGAATCAACATTCTTGTTTGGGTTTTGATTACTTTTGACCTGTGCAAAAGATTTATTTGCTAAAAATCATGTGGCTGTGTTAATTGATATGATTTTACATAACGATTTTTTCGACCCCAAACTATTTCGATTCATTCCTGTCTGATTTCATTTGTAAATGATTGTTGCGTGCCACAATTAGCATTATCGTTGGTATATGTTTGATACAATTATGTTAATTTGAAAAACGATCATGTTGATTTCGTTGTGATTCGACAATGATTTTGTTAATGGATAAGGCGACATAAACGATTGCATAAATGATTTGTTCAACTGGTTATAGTTTGTGTCGATTGGTATTGGTTCATGAAAATGATTTCATTACTGTCGAATTATCTAATGCGGTTTTGTTTACCTCGAATTGGTGATAACAAATTGAACAGAGTGAATGTATCTATGTTATCATTCGATTGACCACGATTTCTTTTGTTTTAATTTGCATACAAGTTTTGATTTGAATGATTCGTTTGGTTTCTAATTAGCAATCAAATATTGGTTTAATAGTTGGAATATAATTTTTTAATATTCGAGTTGGTTTTAAAACGATTATGTGTTCAATTTAGACCAGCTACAGAATCACAAGATTCTGTAGCTAGTCTTAAAAATTAGATTTTTGTCAATTTTGTCGATAAAATATCCTCTAATATTGTCTATTCTTGTCCTCTTTCAGGTACATACGAATAACAATGATCAATTGGGCATGTTGTAGTAGTTTGGGAGATACTTTAGATATGGTTTTGTTTTAGGTTGTTAGTTTTTGGAGATTATCTCTAGATTTTATGTAAACTGTTTTGATAATTCCCATAGGGATGTTTTACCCTGTGGGAGGTATTTAAATACTTATTATTTTTGTAATGAGAATCATCATCATCACTGTGGAGAGAACCAGACTATGGATTTATGATTCACACTGAGATGAAATTTGATGTCTTGTAACAGCTTTCGCTTTCAATATATCAAACTTTTGTTTCAGGTTTTTGTATATCAGTTTGCGATTAATTATCGACTACTTTAGCTATCATAATTCATTGCATGTTGATGTGATTTGATTTATATGTTGTCCATATCTGATATCTCTTATTTAAAAATACAGCAATCACTCTATTTCAATTTAATGAATACAAGTTTATCTTTTTCATTAATTGAATTGTTTTGCACAAATTGTTGCACACAGATTTATCTAATTGTGATGGTTTGTAAATCATAAAATTGTTGTTATTTTTATGTCTTGTTTGTCTAGTCATTTTTATTCAAAGAGAACAGCTGCTTCTTGTTTACGAGAAGTTGGTGGATAATCTGGTGCAGGTTTCCTCCCACCAAACAGCTGAATCAACTACTGCATGCAGGACAAACCTGAAGCGCTACTTCAGGTCAGTTTGTTATTTATTATTTGATAGTTAATTAGTTAGTATAATATAAGTATTTTAGATAAATATATTAGTTTAGATTTGTAGTTAGAGTTTTTTTTTTTTAGTCGCTTAGCCTAGATAGTTTTTATTCTATTTCTTTTTCATAAAATTATAAAAATAAAAAAACAATGGTTTCGCTGTCTTAGGACATATTACAAACGATTTTTGCAGGTTTTAATTTAAATCTATAATTTGTAAATATTGTATATTTGTAATTGAAGCTGATTTTGTTATAGTTGTATGATTTAGGTAATAGGTTGTATATATATAGTTTAGATTTGTTTATTAGTTTGTTTTAATTATTGTTTTTATTTAGATTAGTTTATTAGTATAGTTTTCATTTGTTTTTATAGGACTTAGATCGGCCAACGGAGCCGCTAAACACGTCAGGGTGGGTTATTCCAAATGGCTTGGGTTATTTAGACAACCCCGGACCGTATCCACTCTTCCAGTTGACGAGCGTTCATTTTCGCCCGTCAACGCGTTCTTTTCTCTTCGATTTCTAAAAATATAACAGGCAGACACTTGTCATTATTTGATACCTGAAACTTGCCCCTTCACATGCTCGGTGCAAGTGACGCACCTCTCCACCAACTGGGCTATCAACCTGGAAGGTTCTACTTGATTATTTGCCTCACAAGTGTAACAATCCTTCACTAATTGTGGCAACTTTCCTTCTACCTGTCGGTCTTCAGCGCCGATAGAATATAAATGTACACTTGGTTTTATTATCCATTTATCTACTTGGACCATATCCGTCTGAGTTATCTGTGATATTTCATCCAAATCTCTTTGCTCATTCTCCTTGATATTGAGAGGGTGCTTGGCTATATTAATCTAGCCCAGTGTCTCAGTGTTGTTTTCACTATCGAGATCCAACAAACTCCCATCTATGAGGAAGAAAGTGTCTTCACAAGAGTTTCTCACTTCTTTAGCTCGTTGTCTACCTTTTGATATGTTACGCTCCCATGCCTTCAACAAGATGTTACCTTGGGTCTGCTCTGGGATGGAGAACCTGGAACTACTGCCCGTTTCCTTTTTTGTCGTGGCTATAACAACCTCTTGGAAAGCGACCCGAGCCGCCCCAACTTCTTTTTCTATGAAGGAGATGTTTTCTAGTACTTGATCAATGAGTTGGCAGTGGTTTTGAATAGTTTCCACTTTCGCAAGTAAATCTTGCTGAGATGCCAACACTCTTTTTCAGATTTCTATGGCTTGGGATTGGAATATCCCGATATCTATAATTTGGCTTTCCCTATCAATTCTCCTTGCTGGCTTATCTATGATCGGTTGTTATGAGCCATCTGTTGTGTCTGTTCAAGATTATATTTGAGCCGCTCGATTTCCTTTTGATCGGTTTCCCTAGCTAGCTCTATACATGTGTTCACCTGATCTTTGGCAGCTGCTTCTGTTGTAGCCAGCTTATCCTCCAAAGTTTTGATCAAGTGGTTTTTCCACTTCAACTGTTCTTTTAGGGACTCGACATAATATTGGTTGGCTGTAGCAAAAGTCCCCAACGTCCCTGCTATCTGAGTTGCAAATTCCTCTTTTTTCATGGCTCTCCCATCAACAAGGATTTTGAATTTCTTAGTTGTTGTGCCTACTTCTTGATAAAGTTATTGTTTCACAACAGCCTTTCTCTTCTTATCGAATAAAAATTCATTCAGAGGCAACTCTTCCACAGTTATGGGCGTTAGTTCTTCGTCGAAAATCCATCTTGCATATGGGATCCCCTTAGTGGACTGTAGGGGAGTAACAGAAATGATGGGGTTGTTGATCTGTTTGGATGATTTCCCTGGGGTAACAACCGAGGTTGGCTTGCTTGGAGGATTAGGGATCTTGAATTCCTGATTCGGGCCCCCGGTTTGCTTCTCCTTTTATTGGTGTTCTTCTTGGTCAGGCCCTGAATCTTTGGAGCCCTTGGCTCCCGTTTGTTGTATATCTGTCGTCAGCGGGTTCTTACACTGTAATACTGGGGGAAGGCATCTTCGTCGGTGTTCCTAAAATTTGAAAAAATCGTCCCTCTCCTCGGGCGACAGTGCTTGAATCCGTTCTAAGACCTCGGAATAAGATCTCACACATCAGAAGATATCGTCATGAGGCGAATGCTCATGTTCATACCTTTTAAGGCCGTAACTCGCCATGTGATTTCCCACGATCCTGTGTGGTTCGTGCTTCTTGAACTCAATGTGGACCAATTTAATATCCTCCAAAGCCGTTGCCTCAACTTTTGCATGTTCGAAATCTAATAAAGAATAGGTATTCAAATGAATGGGGAAGGGTGGCCATACCTTCTTTGAAAATCATTTAAGCTCCTTGCTTATGCCACCAATCATAGTTTTCCTAGAGATTTTATGACAAACCAACCTATCTGGTATGAAAAATGTAGAGCATAGGGGGGAACAAAGGTGCCGAAAATCCTGATGTATGAAAATTCCACCTCTATGTACTAGTCAGACACATTGCTCAAGTTGGTGGTGATGCTATCTGAAATCCTAGGTGGTGGGTTGCCGAAGATGGAGACATGCATTTGTACCATTACCTAATTGAAAATTTCATATATAAAATCTGTGGCCTTGTCTTCCCAATGTTTTGAATGGTAGACATGGATAGGCTCAGCCTTAGATGGATTCCATCTCCAGCTCATTAGGGGGAAAGGTGTCATGAAACAAACAACATCCATGATGTAGGCAGACATAAAAAATGAAGCGACCTTTCTATTCGTCCTCTGCATCCGATATTCAGTAATCTGGCTAGTTAAACTGTCTGACAACAATTTGACCCAGTCGAAGGAACAACCTTCAATGAATGTATGAATGAGAGGCACGCACGGGAGGAAAAAATGTGTAGTGTCCTCCTTCCCATACAACCTACAGGTCATCATTGCTATATATTTGAATTGCGGTTCCAAGGAAGAGATTGAATAAACTTCGTTACAGTCTGCCCTGAACTTTGCGGGGTGCGAGAGCCAATCCTTGATTAGATCAGACAAGTTTCTATCGTATTTCTTGCATTCTTTCCACTTAAAACCTTCCAGAAACTCGACATTGTGTGAGAAGTTTGGTGTGGGTGACAATTGGTACATCACCTGCAAATGTTCTGGTCTGAAGGTCCCAATGGTCACCTTCTTCTCATTGATAATAGTTCTGGTTGGGATGTCCACATGATATAATGCCCATCAGGTCATATCATAGTAAGGAAGGAGTTGTGTCTTGGCCGCTATCTTAAGCATCTCTGCTTGAACGACGATTTTATATTTGGTGGTCAAATCGTCCTTCTCATTATCGCTAGAATCATCTGAAAAGTTCACCAATTCGGACTGAACAACCTTGGAGATATATGACCAGGTTCTGACAGAATTGATACTTCGGGGTGAAGTATCAGAAACATTATTTGAGCCTTGCCCTGAATTCTCAGCAATAGCCTTGGATAATTTTCGTGGAGCCATGATAGAGGATTCTGACTTAGCTCTCCTGTAGTAAAAATGTGTATACATATAGAAATTAGCCTGGTGAGAAAAACTTCTTTCTGAAAGATAGAAATGAACTTCGAAACAATGAGAGAAAGATCTCTATATATCGACCATTTAAAACTCTGACGTCCTTATGAACATAACAGTCAAATCATTTTTTTTAGAAAGATTTACTAATAAAAACAATATCTTTACCTATTACTTCACCTTATTTCAAATAAATGCCATAAAGTTTTGACAGGTCGTAACACACAAGTTAGTGCAAAAAACATTTAAATTTAATCGGTAGACGATGCGTGTTAATATTTGTATTAATGCACTGATTAATCTGACTTAACTTCTTTAATTAGGTTTTCTTTAAACTTTAATCACCCTTTTCGGCGTTCACCGTATCGAGAGATTTAATTCCTATCTTTCGAGCTCCTAAAACCCGAGATTGCGATGACACGATCTAGTTAAGTAAAAACGTGATCCAGATTAAGTGTTTAATTAATATCGTGATTTCGTGACTCGGGGATATGAAGGTATATTTTCTTGGAAGAGTGAATGCCAAGTCATGAAACCCCGACATTGTTTAACTACGGTTTAAAATGACTTACCCCTGACACTAACCTGAGTGACTTGTAAAAATTTCTCGCAACTTCGCCTATCGGAGTTATTACAGTAAGAATTTTGGGGAGAGCGATCGCCGAGATGCGAAATCCCGACAACACTTAACTAAGGTTTAAGGAACTTTACTCTCGGTGCTAACCTGGGTAAGCTTTCAAGGTTGTTTCACGACTTCGTGCATCGGAGCTTGGAAACCGTGTGACTTGTAACTCCCAAAATGCGATATCCTGAGGTATATAAAAGTGAGAAATCTCATTTAACAGTTAAATGGCAATGGCTTAGAACTACAACGACCATCGCCACTTCGCAAATCAGAACTACTGAGATTTTTAGTGGTTAAAGGTCACGAAGTAAAAGACAACTTAATGGCCAACCTTTGATTTTAAGAATTACATTTAAACTAGTTGAGAAAGGCAGCTCCAACAATCAACATAAAGAAGAAGATTGATGACTATACCAGTGAGAGTAGGGTTGACACAACCTACTTTTTCCAAGCAATCTCCTAACTTGTCAATGTATATGCCAAAAAGAGTAGGGTACAAGGGACAACCTTGTTTGACTCTTATATTACAGTTAATCTCTTTTGACCATCCCTCAGTGTTTTCAAACTTAGCAATAACATTCTCATACATCCTTATTGCAACAATGCTTCGAAAGGCACTTTTATCTCTTCCAACTTATTCCAAAGGATTTTCCTAGGAACCATGTCAAAAAAAATTCTAAAGTCAACAAAACAACAAAAAATATTGGTTTTAGTATTGCAGAACTCCTCTGAAATGATCCTAAAGGTAACAAGATGGTCCACACTTAAATGATATCTCCTAAAAGGAGCTTGGCATTTCTAGCTAAAAGTTAATCTTCTTTTCCAAAATAATTCCATAAAACTTGGCTAAAATGAAACTAATCATAATAATCCTATAATTAAAACTTCATTATTGAAAAAATCATTTTTAAAAAACAAAACCTTTATTATAGATTTTAGAAAAACACAATTTTAAAGAGAACTTTCTTTGATAAGAGATATAAAAATTCAAAACATCAAAATATTGTTTACCAAGTAAAAGAAATACACATTCCAACCGTAAGTGCGACTAAATAATTTGTCATCGCACAAGTATTCCAAGAATTCGTCACCGTACAAAGTCTCCCACATTGAATGGCGATTAGAGATACTCCACGGGGTAAAAATATGTTGGGAATTTTAATTGTGTATGGATAAAACGGGAAGAATGCATTCGTATCTTCAATTACGTGGGAGAGTGATGCCGATCAACGTAGGAGAGTGATGCCTATCAACATTCTTGTGGGATGGTTTTGAAGGCAACCTCTCAACCAGTTGAAGTAAAGAATTCGGGTGAACATTTTTATCCTCATGCGACCACTTCAAACTTAACATAGTCAAATCCATAAAGTCTACCTTGCTTGCTGCCACAAATGAATTTCTTGTGTCATATCGATACATGCGGTATTCATCTCTGATCTGTCTTATATAATGCTATTCGGTGTATCGTAATATTCATATTGCGATTTGCATTGCGCATAAGAGAAGATCTTGCATACAACTTAAAGTTCTTGCATTCTAAGCTATTCTTAAAGTTGTTAACTTGTCCGGCCTCTCATCACTTGACAACTTTGAAAATCCGAAATTATGTATCGAATCCTACATCACCTGTATTCAATACTATGAAGGATGAGGGTGCTCTCTGATAAATTGTGAAGGACAGAGAAATGCAGAGAGAAAAGAATAGTATATTCCAATGTATGAAGAAGTACTAAACAGAACTGAAGAGATTCAGAAGTCATCCTAACAATAGGAAATAGCTGAGCTTATATATGCTCAAAGCA
>ML812804.1:20738-41342 GCA_009831015.1 Picea engelmannii
ACCTAGGAGTCAAAGCTGACGAGGGAAATCCACAACTCTCACCCAAGAAGATGCGAAGGAAAAAGGGAAGGAAATCAAATAGTGTATACCTATAGGAGCTTGGAGCACTACTGATAAAATTGGGTAAGATAAAAAAACTCTTCCCCAACTCCCCCCCACATGTTTAAATGAAGGTTATAACTTGGAATATAAGAGACCTAAACAACCCAAGAAAGCAACGAATCCTTAGGAATAGACTAAAACAGGAACAACCAGATCTCTATTTTATTCAAGAGACCAAGTGTAATACAAACAAAATGGAAACAATCAGTCAACAACAATGGCGCAAGTACAAGATGGTGGCTATTAGAGGCCACCAAATGGCAGGAGGTATCCTCGCCATGTGGAACCCACAAGTACTAATCCTAATAGCAGTCGAAGCGACAAGGCATACCCTTACAGTCTGCATGCAAATCATTGGGAACACAGAGGTGATTTTATGCACTAATGTGTATGGACCCTAGGTGTCATAGGATAGGAGAGGAATGCTAAGGGACCTATAAGATCTTAAAAACCAAGCCAACAACATCCAATGGATATTGGTCAGGAATTCCAACATCATCACATCACTTGCGAAGAAAAAAGGAGGTACAAGAAGATTGGATAGAGATGCAGAGGAGTTCTCAAAATTCATAGACACAACGGAGATGGTAGATCTGAAAACCAATAATCTCCAGTTCACCTGGAACAATAAGTGAATGAGCCAACATTAGGTAGCAAAAAGACTCGACAGATTCCTAGTGTCAGAGCCAATCATTATGCAAGGGATAACCTTATACTGCAACATCCTTCGATGGGGGGGATCTGATCATTGGCCAATGCAACTGGAAGCAGGCTTCCAGACCACACCAAAGAACAAACCTTTCAGATTTGAGAAATTCTGGTTTGAACACCCAACTTTCAAGGAAAGAATCAAACAATGGTGGCGTGATGAGAAACCAGAGAAAGGGAAAAGCATGTTAAAACTCTATAAGAAACTAAAACATATCAAATATAGGCTCAAGGAGTGGAACATGGACACTTTTGGGAATATAAACCAAGAGAATAACAACATTGAATACAAAATAAAAAATCTCTAGAAAACCTACATTTCAGAGGGCTACAATGAGGAGTGGGAAAAGGAAGAGATCCATATGACTCACGAATGGGAAGAGTGTTGCCAACAAGAAGAAAATCTCTAGAGAAAAAAGCCCAGGATCAGATGGCTAAAGGAAGGAGAACAGAACACCAACTTTTTTCACAGAACAACCATGGCCAGAAGATCCCATAACAAAATCCTAAAGATTAGGGACCATGATGGAATAGAAAGAGAATCACATAAGGAAATCAAAACAACTTTGGTAAACCACTTCCACGGGATAGCCCAGGAACCTAACCAAGATAGAAAGGAGGCCATACAAAAGATAATCCAACATATCCCTCGCCTGGTAACAGAAGAAGAAAATAACAACCTGAACAAGCCCATTGCAGAGCAGGAAATAGACCAAGCACTCCAGGAAATGCCCAATGGAAAATCCCTAGGCCCAGATGGTTTCACAATGGATTTCTTCAAAGCATGTTGGGAAGTTGTCAAACATGACGTTTATAGGGTAGTGGAAGAATCTAGAAGGTCAGCCTCCATTTTGAAAGCACTAAATGCTACAATGATTACACCTATCCCCAAATAAAATGAAGCCAAAACCCCCAATCGATACAGACCTATAGTGCTGTGCATTGTGGTGTATAAGATAATTTCCAAGGTTATAGAAAATAGATTGAAACCACTCCTACCTACATTGGTCTCACAAGAACAAGTAGGTTTCGTGGAATGAAGGCAAATAATGGACAACACTATCCATGCCCACGAACTTATCCACACCCTGAAGTTTCAGAAAAGAGGGGGAATGATAATACAACTAGACCTAGCAAAATCTTATGACAAAATCAGCTGACACTATATGGTCAAAACCCTGGAAGCCTTCGGCTTCAACCAGCATTGGATCAGGTGGATAGTCAACCTAGTATCCACAACAAGATTCTCGCTACTAGTAAATGGAGCCCCTTACAAACCTTACTGGCCCACGAGAGGCATCAGATAGGGAGACCCACTGTCCCCCTTCCTATTCATTCTAATGATGGAAAATCTCAGTTGAAGCATAAAAAGTGAAATCACAATAGGGGGAATAAAAGGTATCAAACCCTACTAGAATTGTTCGACTTCTACACACCAACAGTTCATGGATGACACCTTACTTCATGGCATGCCCACAGTCAAGGAAGCGAAAGCCTACAAACAAATCTTGGACGAGTTTGGGGAAGCCTCGGGGGCAGAGATAAACTAGTCCAAATCTATGATTTTCTTCTTTAATACCAACCCTGCAATCCAAAGGAATTTGGCCAACATCTTTGGATTTGAATTTAAAGCCCTCCCAACCAAGTACTTGGGCATCCCCCTGATAGAAAAATCTTACAAGCTGTCAACTTGGGAAGGAATAGTCAACAAGCTACAATACCGGGTAAAAAATTGGACATACAGATCCCTCAACCTAGCCAGAAGACTTATCCTAACTAAGTCGATTTTGCAAGCTATCCCAACCTTTATGATGTCAATTTTCCCAACCCCCAAGGGTATTCTACAAAAAATAAGAACCATACAAAGGGAATTCCTGTGGCGAGAAGAGGAAACAAGGAAAAAATGGGCACTAGTGTCTTGGGAGAAGGTTTGTAAGCCAAAAATCAAAGGAGGCTTGGGGTTACATGACCCACAAGTGACCAATGACGCCTATGGGGAGAACCTTTGGTGGCGTTGGGTCAAAGAAACTACCACGCCATGGGTCAACCTGTGGAAGGCAAACTATGCCTCGGACATTTGCGACCAGGACAAAATATGCTTCAAAGGCACCGAGGAAGGCTCCACCATCTGGAAGCTAGCCTAGTGCAACAAGACCTAGATCTAGACATACAACTTTTGGGAAATGAGAAATTTCAGAACTGCCCAATTCTAGGAGGATGCCTAGAAACAGGAACCCATAATGGAAAAACCAGGCTGGGAGGAACTTCAAGAGGAGATTATGGCGCAAGGAAAAACCCAAGTCTACCATTACTGGAAACAAGAAACAAATCAAAACAAATGGAGAATCTAGAACACTCTCACCCCACAAACTAGAGGCCAGACCGCAACATCAGTAAAAGAGGTGGAGGAGGAATTGGGGAGATGAAAAATTGCAGTCACAGATGGAAATGACCAGTTGATATGGGAGCACAAAGAGAGCGGGGAATTCAATCTTAAAGAATTACGCCACTATATAGCGGACCAGGACCAAGAAGACTCGACGCATCAATGGGAAGACTTGACGCATCAATGGGACAAGCTCTGGAATAGCCCCGATTTGCCAAAAATAAAAATCTTCCAGTGGAAAATACTGCACAACCGAATCCTAACTTGGGAAAATCTAAAGAAGAGAGGATTCACAGGACCTTCAAGATGTCACCTATGTGAAGAAAAGGAGGAAACAATGAACCATCTCATGGATGAATGTCCCTACACAACAAAAGTGTGGGACTAGGCGGCAGGCATCTTCCGACAGCTTAATAGGATTAGAGGTAATATTTCTGCAACTATAAACACCTAGAAGGAAAACTATAGCGAAAATGAAGAGGTGAATCTCTGTTGGACCCTCATTCCCGGCATGATCATTTGGGAAATATGGAGAATGGAACCAACACATCTTCAAGAACCAAAGATGGACGACAAGAAAGATCAAGGAAACAATAATCTCCATGACAAGAGAAATGGTACAAAGCCGCAACTGCCAAATAGGAGGAGCGCAACTCATAGACCAAGATCTCTGAATTCTAGAGGATTTTCAACTAAAAGAAGGATGCAAGCCCAATCAGGTAAGACGACTACCGCAACTACAAGTAGGTGAGCACAACTAGAAACCATCACCAGACGGCTCCCTCTAGCTGAATTTTGATGGGGTGTCGAAAGGTGACCCAGGACGGATAGGTATGGGGCAAGTAATCAGGGACAGTCAAGGAAAAATTATTCGACTGTACACTGGGAATCTGGGGAACTCAACCGACAACGCCACAGAATTTGGAGCCCTGGAGACCGGCCTTGAGATACTACACCGGGAAGGGATGAACAACATCATAGTGGAAGGAGATTCCATTTTGGTCATCAACACAGTAAGGAAACTCCAAAATGACACCAGAGTGGGAAAAATTCAGTGGCACTGGCACTTGGCGCTGGGTCCGAAGGTCAACAAATGGACTAGAAGATAGAATCGCTAATGAAGGGGTAGACAAGGAAGGACCAGAATTGGGTTCCACATGGAGTAAAATCTCGAATAGTCAGTTTCAGATAAACTGTACCCAACTAGCGGCAAATGACTATGATGGTAGCCAATGTATGGATGAACACATCGAGGATGAAGGAACATAGTTAATTGAAGGGAAAGGAGGATCCAGGAAGAACATGATAGGCCACCATTTAAACACGAGTTACAATGCATATCACGATCACACCACAAGAGGAGGTACGACACCACAGTCCTATCAATAGAATGAAGTACAAGGGTTGTTCGTGGGAGAGATGAAAGGTTAATCCACATACGAAAAAGGATGAAGATCAAAATGATATCTCGTGGGAAAGAATGGGGACACCTCATCCATGCACAGATACAGTGGTAGGAAATGATTGGCGTACAACGTGCAAGGCAAAGGATTGGTGCAGGGACGACAATAGGGTTCCCAAGCACACACACTCTGAAACAGTGAAAAAGGACCAAAAGGTGTGCCTTTACAGGAGACCCATGATTAGCAGAATAATATCACAGTCAAGGAAAACCCTTAAAACAAGAAGCATCAGGGATAGCTACATACCAACGAGCAACAATTAGAGAGACCAAGAAGGGGCGAATAGAAGCGAAGGATGAAGTCAAGACAAAATCCATTGCATTCAAACCGAGAAGGTAAGAATGTAGAATACATAGAGGAAGAGGGGCCCCCAGTGGGAGGAACTTCCAACAAGCGCCTGAAAGATCACAAGGATGGAGTAGGCGACCAGACAGGCCAAAGGCACCTTTCTTGTGCAGGTCGATCCAAAGGGAAAAGAGATCATCGACAAGTGGGAGCAAGAAGTCAACACCAAGCACCAGGAAAAACCCTGGGCGAAACTCATCCAAGAAGTGGACGGGATAAGGGACCCAGGGGACACACAGCCAAGGACAACCCTCTACCACAAAATGGTGGAGGAAGCTTGGCACAAAAAAATGTTGATAAGTAAGATGAGAGATAACAGGAACGAGACCAACAGGGTGGAAAACCATGGCCACAAGAAGGATCTCATAGAAATTTTGAGCCACCTCAACAACCTGGAGGCCAGCGCAAGAAGAATAGAAGAGGACCAGAGGAGCCAAAATGAAAAAATGGAGCGAATGGCCAGACAATTCCACATATACCTTCGCTATGTCCACCACATGGAAATAACTCTAGCAGACCGACGCATAACACTAGATGGCCTCAGAAAGACATGCACGATGGAGTAGAGAAAGGAGAACGAAGCTAGAAAGGAAGGGGATGAAAGCCATCCAATCCTCTTGGACTAACGCAGTCTCAACCCATTGTCATTTTGTTTATCAGTGTATGAGAAACCCCTGTTATACGTTCTTTGTTTTTATGTATATGTTATGGTATAGTTTTTTCAAACGAGTTTTCGGAGACTGGGTCAGTTTCCCAGGGTGGCGGCCCAACCCTCCCCTCGCTTATGTAGACAACGAAACTTTGGGATCCCTAATCTGGTTTCCTTTTTGGAAGATCAGGGGATACCCCTGTTTTCCTTTTTGTACCATATTTTTCTCAGTATTATAGAATCTCAAACTCACTTACAAAAAAAAAAAACTCTTCTTCACCTCTATCATCTTTCTATAATTTTTCATGTAATTTTCTTTTATAAATTTCATCATTTTCTGCTGTTGATTTTTCTTTTGTTTTAAATTATCTTGTATATTACTTTTGTAAATTCCATTTTTCATATGATATGTTATTCTCTTTTCCCTTAATTTTTTTTTATCTCGAAATAATATCACTCAAGAAAGCCAAGCATCTTTCTTGTCTCGCATTCAATTTTTGTTGATTGAAAAAGAAATTAAGACTGAAATTATTTGATTTCAAAAAATGTATCCTATCCAACAAGTATTTTCTCAACATATTTAAAAAATGAACAATAGAGGTTAATTCCAAATCATGCAGTGCATAATTATTTTCATGATCTTTTAGTTTTTATGACTCGTAAGAAATCAAATGATCATTCTCTAACAATAATCATCCTAACCCTTTTTTTGAGGAATTAGTACAGACCACCAAATCATTATGTGGATATCCTATATTCAAGATATGTGTCATTGTTAATATTTTTTTAAGTTTTTCAAATCTCTCTCGACACTTTTTTGTCCATTTAAATCTAGTTCTTTTCTTTTGGAATGAAGTTATTGGATAAGAAAGTTTGGATAACCCTTATATGAACCTACGATAAAAACCTATGATGCTCATGAAATATCATAAATCTGACACATCCTTTGGTATTGGCCAATTTAGGATGGCCTTGACCTTTTCTGGGTCAATCGATATTCCTTCACCAAAAATTACATTTCCCAAATATTGTTCTTTATCTTGATAAAATTCACATTTACTACACTTTTCATAAAGTTGGTGTTCTCTAAGCGTCTGCAAGACTATTCTCAAATGTTCTTCATGTTTCTCTTAAGTTTTTTAATAAATCAATATTGTAACATGCCTTTGGTATGCCTAAGAAACAAGTGAGTACAAAGTAAAAAAAAAAATTGCATTAAGAACATAACGTGAACACATGGTCACTGGAGCGCCTAAGAAACAACATCATAAGTAAAGAAGTACCATATACACATCATGGAAATCACTAACGACGCACTCAACTCGTCAATGAAGGATATAAACACATAATATGATCCAGATTTAGGTAGGAACACAATGAAATACAGAAATACACATAAACGCAGAGATGCAATGGAAATAAGACTTCATTTCATTAAAAACAAATGACTCAAATATGCTTACAGACAGAATGGAAATAAACTAGGTAGGGTGTTGGTAGCTTATCTCTAAGAGGATATGTGGCATCTATTGGCCTATGAACTTTGTTACAATGAGGCTCAAAGGCCTATTATTATTTAGAAACAATGGAAAACCCTAAACATCCAAAGACCTAACCCTAGGAGATGAAACGCCAAGACTATGGGCCCCGTTTGGGTAAATTGGTACATCAACTTCCCGAGGACGTAACTTTATCATATGATCTTTGTTTGACACAATCAATACCTCGTTAGAAAGATATATCCAAGGAATACAACTTTTGGGTGAGAAACATTGAACGTCAATCCATGTTTCTCCCCGTTTTCTAAAAAAACATCATTTAGGGCCTCAAAATGGCTCCGGAAGTTCAAGACACAAAAAACTGCTAAAAATAGTAAGTCGTGCAGAAACTGAAAAAATGAAAGAAGAAATGGTGGGGTTCCAAGTGGAATAGGTGGATGGCCACCAATATCCACCTAGATCATTCCTCGCCCCTTAGGAAGAAGTGATCCACATTACGTTGAGTTCCTCCATGAGATGAGGAAACTTCTGCTAAACTTGGTACCTAGTGAGCCACTTGCCTTGGTGGAGGAGTTGGCCTGCTTTGACAACTCAATATAGAAGTATCCTTTGTTGTCGGGTGTGCTTGATATATGTATCCATGATATGATCAATTGTGGCTTGTTCCATGCAGTCTGGATTTAACTCTGTTGGTGTGAATTGTTCTGCCATGTCGAATGTGTCTAGTAGAGGTGGAAAGTAGGGCCAAAGGCGACCCACATTGAACACTAGGTGCAGACCAAGGAATGGTGGAATGATGAGCTCAAAGACATTGTCCCCTACATCCTTGGTGATGGTGTACAACCCATATAGAAGCTGGTAAAGCTTGCGGTGGGGTCCAGCGAGGTGATCCTTTTGCAAATGTAGCCACACTTTGTCGCCCACCTGGAAATTGTGTGGCACCCAATGTTGATCATGTCGCTGCTTGTACTTAGCATTGGATCTATCGAAGATGTCATGAACCTTTTTGCGAATATGTTGAATGTGCTCAATGAAGCTATTTTCCTTGTCAACCTCAGACTGGACATGAGATGAATCTTCCTGAGTAGCTACAAATGGCATGGCTACGTCAATGTGACATAGTGGATGGAATCCCAAGACCACTTGAAAGGGGCTGTGGCTGGTTGATCTACGGAGAGCCCGGTTGTAGCTATGTTGTACATAGGGGAGGCTCTCATCCCATTTGCGTGGATTCTTTGATTTGTACATGCGTAGAATGTGTATGATCATCCGGTTGACGACCTCTGTCTAGCCATCAATTTACGAATGGAAATTTGTGGACTTGGTGAGCTTGGTGTCCAACATCGACCAGAGACTGGACCAAAATGTAATGACAAACCTGTTGTCCTGATCTAAGATGATAGACTGTGGAATCCCAAAGTGTACCCACACTCATTCAAAGAAGAGTTTAGCAGTGGCTTCTGCTATGATATTCTTCTTGCAAGACATCATAATGGACATCTTTGAGAATTTGTCGATGACCACAAAAACACAGTCATTTCCATGCTTAGTAGAAGGATGGCCCAACATGTAATCCATAGAGATGGATTCCCAAGGTCGAATGGGGGTAGGAAGCGAATTATAGAGGCCTTTCTTCTTGATGGTCGATTTGAAAATGGCGTAAGTAGTGCAGGACTTGATGTACTTCCCGACATCTTGTCGAAGGTTCAACCAATAGAAAGATGTTTGCAGTACTGCCACAGTTTTATCGACCCCAAAATGCCCAGCAACGCGACTGTAGTGCGCCTCCCAAATCATCTTGGCATGCTCGCTTAAAGGAACATAAAGGTGTCCTAGGTGACATAGTAGGGCATCCTGGAGGTGAAAATTGGGAAGTTGCTTACCCTCCAAGAGCTTATTGTATATGTGGTTGAATTATGGATCACTTGTGTAGAGAAGAGGCCAATCGGAAGTATCATGACCACAAGAGTTGAGCACAGTGGTTAGCGCCACGATGGGTGGTCGATTGAGGCAGTCTGAAAAATTATTCGTGCTACCTTTCTTGTACTTAATGTGCAAATGAAATTGTTTTAGGTATGTGGACCACTTCTAATGGCGATTGTTCTGCAACTTCCCTTATGTTTGAATGAATTGCAGGGGTCAGTGGTTTGTGTGGATGACCATTTCCTTTCCGAAAATGTAATGCTTCCATTGTCGGCAAGCCTGCACAATGGAATACATCTATTTTTCATAAGTGGGATACTTTCAAACTGTGTCGGAAAGTGTCTCACTGTGATATGCCACTAGATTCCCATGTTGAGTAATGACTTCCCCAATATCATAGTCAGAAGCATTTGTCTCGATCTCAAATGTTTTTTGCAAGTCTGGTAATGTGAGCATTGGTGTAGAGAAGAGGCAATGCTTCAACTCCACGAACGCCTTCTGTTGATATTAAGACCAAAATAATTTTTCTTTTGCTCCTCCCTTGGTGACTTTACTCAAGGGCCAAGTGATATGAGAGAATCCCAAAACGAACCTGCGGTAGAATTTGGCAAGACCCAAAAAAATACGGAGCTCTGTTAGGGTGGTTGGGATTGGCCAATATCGAATGAATTGGACCTTTGCTAGATCCACATGGACCCCCTGCTCATCAATAATGTATCCCATATACTGAACCTGGGTCATGCCAAAAGTGCATTTCTCTAAATTGGAACACAACTTGTGTTGTTGCAGTGTTTGGAGGACCTGTTGGATGTGGTGGAGGTGCTCTTCCCAAGTCTAGATGAAGATTAGAATGTCATCCAAGTACACCACTACAAATGAGTTGGTGAATGGCCACAAGATGTCTTCCATTAGCCTCATGAAGTTTGCAGGGGCATTCGTCAACCCAAAAGGCATGAACCACAATTCTAAAAGGCCCTCCTTGGATTTGAAGGTAGTCTTCCACACATCAAAGGGTTCGATTAGTACCTGGTGATACCCAGAATTCAAGTCGATCTTGCTGAAATATTTCTCCCCCTTGAGTTGGTCTAGAAGGTCATCAATCTGTGGGATTGGGTACCTATTACAGACAGTGATCTTATTCAGTTCCCGATAGTCAATGCAGAGTGTCCAAGTCCCATCCTTCTTCTACACCAACATGATTGGGCTCCCACAGGGCGATGAACTCGACCAAATGTGACCTTTCTGCATCAACTCTTGAATCTGCCTCTTGATTTCATTGGGCAATGACACAGCTGGGGTCAAATCGATGGGGTGCTTGACCTCACAGTGTAGAGGCACTCCTGCAGGTGAGGTAAATATGTCCTTGTACTCATCCAAGACCTTATCCATATGTTGTTGTCATGCAGAGGGGACTTGTCTGGAGGTCATGGCCACAATATTGTTCTTTCCCTGAGGGAATATCAAGAGGAATTTTTTTTTCCTAGTTTTGGAAATGAGCTTATTGCATTGATTTGTAGTAACCAAAGAGATGGTGACAGGCGATTCTATATCTTGTATCCTGTACATATTATTGCCCAAAGTGATAATAGCAACACGAGGAATGGAATCATATAGAGCATGTTTCTTCCACAAGTACGGTTGGCCTAATAATACATCATAAAAATTAAGACAAGAAATGTCACACAATACCTCATTCGTGAAGGGCTTGATGTTGTAGGGAAGGCGACATTGTTGGCTGACGTGGAGGTCCCGTCCTTGGTGCAACCACCCAATGAACTGCAACGGGGAACCATTTACCCACATCTTGGAATGGGAGAGACACTTTGCCTCTTCTGGGTCTTCTGGTTCCTCCTTTTGTATCTTTGTGGTGGCAACGATGGAAATGGGCTCCATATCGATAATCTTCTCCCCCCTGTCATTCCCCTTGTTGGGTTCTAGTTCAGAGTCGGAGCATGAATCCGATTCAGAAGCCTTCAACTCAACTACTAGTGACTTCTTGGCCCGACACTCACTTGTCTTGTGGGTGAAGCTCTTATGGAACTCACACCACTTCCTCATGTCCTTTTTGGGCTTCATGGTGTTATTCTTTTCTTGCAGATTTGGTGGGTTTTCCTGGGCTGCCTCGTCTTGGCTTGGTCCTTTGTTCTGTGTATTGGGGGTACCTTTCCCTTGCTTCTGATTCACAAACCCAAAGTCTCACTTCTTCTGTTTGAACTTATGCTCAATCTTGGCAGCATATCAATATGTTGCACCAAGAGAGGAGATGTAGAGGAACTCCATTTCTTCCTAAATGTATCTATGCAGATAATTGTGGTACTTTAACACCAAATGTTTCTCTGAATATTTGATACCCAAGTTTGTGCGTAGGGTATGAAACAGATTTGTCAGCTCATGCACATCTTGGTCCCTTTGTTGCCGGAGCGTAGTCCATTGTATGTATTTGTCCTCATAGCTCTCGATGAGATAATATTCTTCCTTGATGGTGTCTCAAAAATAAATCAACTTCCCGAGGACGTAACTTTATCATATATTGAAAACAATTTTGGATTTCATGCTTGGATAAGTGAAGTTTTGGATGTCATGCTTGGATAAGTGAATGCAAATGAAAGGATACTTATCTGGAATAACAAGTTGTTTTAACTGGAATAAAAATTGTTTTAACTTGTTATTAACCATGATTAAACCTGGTGTAGATTAATGAACATCTGAGATGGCAAAGTGCAGGTGAGCCACGTCGTTATGTAATTTTCATGTACTTGACATTACACCTGACTTTAAGGCATGGAAAAAGAGTCTACCACCACTTTAGAGTATCAAAACCATCTACATGGGCAGCATTAGAGCCTTATGCTCTACTCAAGCCAACCTTAGGTTTTCATTGTATCCATTTTCATTATTATAATACCTCTAGTTATTCTAGGTTTCAATGTCATTGTTATTTTACTAGTAATAATATAGTCTGACTTTTGTGCAACCATATATTTTCTTCTTAAGAGATTTAGTTTTAATAAATCTAATACATAATGAAATTTTAAACAATATTTTTCTTCTTTAAAAAAATGATCTTTCTTTTTTTAATAAATAAATAATCTTAATCTTTCTTTAAAATTTTTATCCTGGAAGGATGGGATAAAACCAATAAAGGGGAAGAAGCTGATAAGAATACAGAAAAATCTCAGGAATTCAGAGAACAAACACCAAATGAGCCCACTGACTGACCAAATAACAAGAAGGAACAGGGAAGTTGCACAACTTCGATGGAAGGAGAAATCAGAGACGACAACACCCCCATGAAAGAAGCATAGGCAGAGGCGAAAATGACACCAAGCGAAGTAGGCACAAAATATTTGGAACTCAGAGACCACGTGGAAAGGGAAGGGATGAATATTACGAACATACTGGAGCAATGGAAAAGACAGGGAGTAGACAATGTACCAATAAAGCAACTTGACCGCATCCAATACTTGTTCCTCCTAAGAGAGGAAGCCAAATCTATATGCCTAAAGTTTACACACGGGGAGATTGGACACCTAGGAGTCAAAGCCGGCGAGGGAAAACCACAACTCTCACCCAAGAAGATGCGGAGGAAAAAGGAAAGGAAATCAAATAGTGTATACCTACAGGAGCTTGGAGCGCTACTAATAAAATCGGGTAAGATAAAAAAACTCTTCCCCAACTCCTCCCCACATGTTTAAATGAAGGTTATAACTTGGAATATAAGAGGCCTAAAAAACCCAAGAAAGCAACAAATCCTTAGGAATAGACTAAAACAGGAACAACCAGATCTCTATTTTATTCAAGAGGCCAAGTGTAATATAGACAGAATGGAAACAATCAGTCAACAACAATGGCGTAAGTACATGATGGTGGCTATTAGAGGCCACCAAATGGCAGGAGGTATCCTCATCCTATGGAACCCACAAGTACTAATCCTAATAGCAGCCGAAGCGACAAGGCATACCCTTACAGTATACATGCAACTCATTGGGAACACAAAGGTGATTTTATGCACTAATGTGTATGGACCCCAGGTGTCATAGGATAGGAGAGGAATGCTAAGGGACCTAGAAGATATTAAAAACCAAGCCAACAACCTCCAATGGATATTGGTCAGGGATTCCAACATCATCACATCACTTGCGGAGAAAAAAGGAGGTACAAGAAGATTGGATAGAGATGGAGAGGAGTTCTCAAAATTCATAGACACAGTGGAGATGGTAGATCTGAAAACCAATAATGTCCAGTTCACCTGGAACAATAAGAGAATGAGCCAACATCAGGTAGCATCAAGACTCGATAGATTCCTAGTGTTAGAGTTAATCATTATGAAAGGGATAACCTTATACTGCAACATCCTTCCATGGGGGGGATACAATCACTGGACAGTGCAACTGGAAGTAGGCTTCCAGACCACACCAAAGAACAAACCTTTCAGATTTGAGAAATTTTGGATTGAACACCTGACTTTCAAGGAAAGAATCAAGTAGTGGTGGCATGATGAGAAGCCAGAGTAAGGGACAAGCATGGTAAAACTCTATAAGAAACTAAAACATATCAAATATAGGCTCAAGGAGTGGAACAAGGACACTTTTGGGAATATAAACCAAGAGAAGAACAACATTGAAGAAAAAATTAAAAGGCTATAGCAAACCTGCATTTCAGAGGGATACAATGAGGAGTGGAAAAAGGAAGATACCCAGATGACCTAGGAATGGGAACAACGTTGCCAAAAAGAAGAAACTCTCTAGCGAAAAAAGTCCTGGATCAAATGGCTAAAGGAAGGAGAAAAAAACACCAAGTTTTTTCATAGAACAACCATGGCCAGAAGATCCCATAACAAAATCTTGAAGATTAGGGACTAGGATGAAATAGAAAGAGAATCACATAAGGACATCGAAACAACTCTGGTAAACCACTTCCACGGGATAGCCCAGGAACCTAAATAAGATAGACCGGAGGCCATACAAAAGATAATCCAACATATCCCTCGCCTGGTAACAGAAGAAGAAAATAACAACCTGAACAAGCCCATTGCAAAGGAGGAAATAGACCAAGCACTCTAGGAAATGCCCAATGGAAAATCCCCAAGCCCAGATGTTTTCACAGTGGAGTTCTTCAAAGCTTGTTGGGAAGTCGTCAAACATGATGTTTATAGGGTAGTGGAAGAATCTAGAAGGTCAGCCTCCATTTTGAAAGCACTAAATGCTACAATGATTACACCTATCCCCAAATAAAATGAAGCCAAAACCCCCGATCGGTACAAACCTATAATGATGTGCATTGTGGTGTATAAGATAATTTCCAAGGTTATAGAAAATAGATTGAAACCACTCCTACCCACATTGGTCTCACAAGAACAAGCAGGTTTCGTGGAATGAAGGCAAATAATGGACAACACTATCCATGCCCACGAACTTATCCACACCCTGAAGCTTCAGAAAAGAGGAGGAATGATAATACAACTGGACCTAGCAAAATCTTATGACAAAATCAACTGACACTATATGGTCAAGACCCTAGAAGCCTTCGGCTTCATCCATCATTGGATCAGGTGGATAGTCAACCTAGTATCCACAACAAGCTTCTCGCTACTAGTAAATGGAGCCCCTTCCAAACCTTATTGGCCCATGAGAGGCATCATATAGGGAGACCCATTGTCCCCCTTCCTATTCATTCTAATGATGGAAAATCTCAGTCGAAGCATAAAAAGTGCAACTGCAATAGGGGAAATAAAAGGTATCAAACCCTACTAGAATTGTCCGACTTCTACACACCAACAATTCATGGATGACACCTTACTTCATGGCATGCCCACGGTCAAGGAAGCGAAAGCCTACAAATGAATATTGGATGAGTTTGGGGAAGCCTCGGGGGCAGAGATAAACCAGTCCAAATCTATGATTTTCTTCTTTAATACCAACCCCGCAACCCAAAGGAATTTGGCCAACATCTTGGGATTTGAATGCAAAGCCCTCCCAACCAAGTACTTGGGAATCCCCCTGATAGACAAAGCTTACAAGCTGTCAACTTGGGAAGGAATAGTCAACAAGCTACAAGACTAGGTAAAAAAATGGACATACAGATCCCTCAACCTAGCCGGAAGACTTATCCTAACCAAGTCGATTTTGCAAGCTATTCCAATCTTTACGATGTCAATTTTCTCAACCCCCAAGGGGATTCTACAAAAAATAAGAACCATACAAAGGGAATTCCTGTGGCGAGGAGCGGAAACAAGGAAAAAATGGGCACTAGTGTTTTGGGAGAATGTTTATAAACCAAAAATCAAAGGAGGCTTGGGGTTACATGACCCGCAAGTGACCAATGATGCCTATGGGGTGAACCTTTGGTGGCGTTGAGTCAAAGAAATACCACGCCATGGGTCAACCTGTGGAAGGCAAAGTATGCCCCGTACATTTGCGACCAGGACAAAATCTGCTTCAGAGGCACCAAGGAAGGTTCTGCCATCTAGAACCTAGCCTGGCGCAACAAGACCTGGATCTAGACATACAACTTTTGGTAAATAATAAATGGAAGAACCACCCTATTCTGGGAGGATGCCTAGAAAAAGGAACCTAGAATGGAAAAATCGGGCTGGGAGGAACTCCGAGAGGAGATGATGGTGCAAGGCAAAACCCAAGTCTACCATTACTGGAAACAAGAAACAAATCACAACAAATGGAGAATATGGAACACTCTCACCCCACAAACTAGAGACCAGACTGCAACATCAGTAAAAGAGGTGGAGGAGTAATTGGGGAGACGAAAAATTACAGTCACGGACATAAATGACTAGTTGATATGGGGGCAGAAAGAGAGCGGGGAATTCAATCTTAAATAATTATGCCACTATATAGTGGACTAGGACCAAGAAGACTCGACACATCAATGAGACAAGCTCTGGAATAGCTCCGATTGGCCAAAAATAAAAATCTTCTAGTGGCTAATACTACACAACCAAATCCTAACTTGGGAAAATCTAAAGAAGAGAGGATTCACAGGCCCTTCAAAGATGTCACCTATGTGAAGAAAAGGAGGAAACAATGAATCATCTCCTGAATGAATGTCCCTACACAACAGAAGTCTAGGACTGGGTGGAAAGCATCTTCTGACATTTTAATAGGAATAGAGGTAATATTTCTGAAACTATAAACACCTGGAAGGAAAACTACAGTGAAAATGAAGAGGTGAATCTCTGTTGGACCCTCATTCCCGACATGATCATTTTGGAAATATGGAAGGAACAGAACCAACGCATCTTCAAGAACCAAAGATGGACGACAAGAAAGATCAAGGAAACAATAATCTCCATGACAAGAGAAATGGTACAAAGTCGCAACTGCCAAACAGGAGGAGCGCAACTCATAGACCAAGATCTCTGAATTCTAGAGGATTTTCAACTGAAAGAAGGACACAAGCCCAATCAAGTAAGATGACTACTGCAACTACAAGTAGGTGAGCGCAACTGGAAACCATCACCAGACGACTCCCTCTAGATGAATTTCGATGGGGCGTTGAAAGGTAACCCAGGATGGATAGGTACAGGACAAGTAATCAGGGAAAGTCAAGGAAAAATTATCTGACTGTACACTGGGAGTCCGGGGAACTCAACCAACAACACCGCGGAATTTGGAGCCTTGAAGACCGACCTTGAGATACTACACCGGGAAGGGATGAACAACATCATAGTGGAAGGAGATTCCATGCTGGTCATCAACACAGTAAGGAAACTCCAAAACGACACTAGAGTGGGAAAAATTCAGTGGCACTGGCGCTTGGCTTACTCCCTACAAAAAACTTAGGAGCATTTGCAGACGGGAATCACAGTGGAGTTGCGTTGGGTCTGAAGGTCAACAAATGGACCAGCGGATATAATCGCTAATGAAGGGGTAGACAAGGAAGGACCAGAATTGGGTTCCACATGGATTAAAATCCCGAATGGTCAGTTTCGGACAGACTGTACCCAGCTAGCGGCAAATGACTATGATGGTAGCCAAAGTACGGATGACCACATTGAGGATGAAGGAACACAATTAATTGAAGGGAAAAGAGAATTCAGGAAGAATATGATAGGCCACCATTTAAACACGAGTTACAATGCAGATCACGGTCACACCACAAGAGGAGGCACGACACCAAAGTCTTATCAATAGAATGAAGTACAAAGGTTGTCCATGGGAGAACAGAAAGGTTAATCCACAGACGACAAAGGATGAAGATCAAAAGGATAGCCCATGGGAAAGAATGGGGACACCTCATCCATGCTCAAATACGGTGGGAGGAAATGATTGGCATACAACGTGCAAGGCAAAGGATTGGTGCAGGGACGACGATAGGGTTCCCAAGCACACACACTCTGAAACAGTGAAAAAGGACCAAAAGGTACGCCTTTACGGGAGACCCATGAATACCAAGATAATATTGTAGTCGAGGAAACCCCTTAAAAGAAGAAGCATCAGGGATAGCTACATACCAATGAGAAACAATTAGAGAGACCAGGAAGGGGAAAATAGAAGTGAAGGACAAAGTCAAGATAGAAGCCATCACATTCAAACCAAGATGGTAAGAATGAAGAATACACAGATCACAACTGCTATCTTGGTTTGAATGTGATGGCTTCTATCTTGACTTTGTCCCCAGGGGGAGGAACTTCCAACAACTGCCCGAAAGATCACAAGGATGGAGTAGGCGACCAAAGAGGCTAAAGGCACCTTTCTTGTGTAGGTTAATCCAAAGAAAAAAGAGGTCATCGACAAGTGGGAGCGAGAAGTCAACACCAAGCGCCAGGGAAAATCCTGGGTGGAACTCATCCAAGAAGCGGATGGGATAAAGGACCCAGGGGACACACAGCCAAGGACAACCCTCTACCACAAAATGGTGGAGGAAGCTTGGCGCAAAAAAATGTTGATAAGTAAGATGAGATCTGACAGGAATGAGACCAACAGGGTGGAAAACCATGGGCACAAGAAGGAGCTCACATAAATTTTGAGCCACCTCAACAACCTGGAGGCCAGCGCAAGAAGAATAGCAGAGGATTAGAGGAGCCAAAATGAAAAAATGGAGCGAATGGCCGGAAAATTCCACCTCTACCTTCGCTATGTCCACCACATGGAAATAACTCCAGCAGACCAATGAGGAACACCAGCTGGCATTAGAAATATGCACACGGTGGAGCAGAGAAAGGAGAACGAAGCTAGAAAGGAAGGAGATGAAAGCCATCCAATCCTCTTGGACTAATGCAGTCTCAACCCATGGTCATTTTGTTTATCAATGTATGAGAAACCCCTGTCATACATTCTTGGTTTTTATGTATATGTTATGGTATAGTTTTTTCAAACACGTTTTCGGAGACTGGGTCAGTTTCCCAGGGTGGCAGCCCAACCCTCCCCTCACTTATGTAGACAACGAAACTTTGGGATCCCTGATTTGGTTTCCTTTTTGGCAGATCAGGGGATGCCCCTGTTTTCCTTTTTGTACCATATTTTTATCAGTATTATAGAATCTCAAACTCACTTACAAAAAAAAAAAATCTTCTTCACCTCTATCATCATTCTATAATTTTTCATGTAATTTTCTTTTATAAATTTCATCATTTTCTGCTGTTGATTTTTCTTTTGTTTTAAATTATCTTGTATATTACTTTTGTAAATTCAATTTTGCATATGATATTTTATTCTCTTTTCCCTTAATTTTTTTTATCTTGAAATAATATCATTCAAGAAAGCTAAGCATCTTTCTTGTCTTGCATTCAATTTTTGTTGATTGAAAAAGTAATTAAGACTGAAATTATTTGATTTCAAAAAATATATCCTATCCAACCAGTATTTTCTCAACATATTTAAAGAATGAACAATAGAGGTTAATTTCAAATCATGCAGTGCATAGTTATTTTCATGATCTTTCAGTTTTTATGACTCGTAAGCAATCGAATGATCATTCTCTAACAATAATCCTCCTAACCCTTTTTTTGAGGAATTAGTACAGACCACCAAATCATTATGTGGATATCCTATATTCAAGATAGGTGTTGTTGTTAATATTTGTTTAAGTTTTTCAAATCTCTCTCGACACTTTTTTGTCCATTTAAATCTAGTTCTTTTCTTTTGTAATGAAGTTATTGGATAAGAAGTTTGGATAACCCTTATATGAACCTACGGTAAAAACCTATGATGCTCATAAAATATCATACATATGACACATCCTTTGGTATTGGCCAATTTAGGATGGCCTTGACCTTTTCTGGGTCAATCGAGATTCCTTCACCAAAAATTACATTTCCCAAATATTGTTCTTTATCTTGATAAAATTCACATTTACTAAACTTTTCATAAAGTTGGTGTTCTCTAAGCGTCTGCAAGACTATTCTCAAATGTTCTTCATGTTTCTCTTAAGTTTTTTAATAAATCAATATTGTAACATCCCTTTGGTATGCCTAAGAAAAAATTGAGTACAAAGTAAAAAAAAAAATTGCATTAAGAACATAACGTGAACACATGGTCACTGGAGCACCTAAGAAACAACATCATAAGTAAAGCAGTACCATATACACATCATGAAAATCACTAACAACGCACTCAACTCATCAATGAAGGATAGAAACACATAATCTGATCTGGATTTAGGTAGGAACACAATGAAATACAAAACTACACATAAACGCAGAGATGCAGCGGAAATAAGACTTCATTTCATTAAAAACAAATGACTCAAATATGCTTACAGACATTATGGAAATAAACTAGCTAGGGCATTGGTAGCTTGTATCTGAGAGGATATGTGGCATCTATTAGCCTCTGAAATGTGTTACAATGAGGCTCAAAGGCCTATTATTATTGCAAAACAATGGAAAACCCTAAACATCCAAAGACCTAACCCTAGGAGATGAAACGCTAAGACTATGGGCCCTGTTTGGGTAAATTGGTACATCAACTTCCCGAGGATGTAACTTTGGCATACGATCTTCGTTTGACACACTAAATACCTCGTTGGAAACATATCTCAAGACCCAAAAAATGCGACTGTAGTGTGCCTCCCAAATCATCTTGGCACGCTTGCTTGAAGGAACACAAAGGTGTCCTAGGTGACATAGCAGGGCATCCTAGAGGTGAAAATTGGGAAGTTGCTTACCCTCCAAGATATTATTGTATGTGTGGCTGCATTATGAATCACTTGTGTAGAGAAGCGGCCAATCAGAAGTATCATGACCACAAGAGTTGAGCACAGTGGTTAGCACCACGATGGGTGGTCGACTGAGGCAGTCTGCAAAATTATTCATGCTTCCTTTCTTGTACTTAATGTTCAAATGAAACTGTTGCAGGTATGTGGACCACTTCTGATGGTGATCATTATGCAACTTCCCTTGTGTTTGTATGAATTGCAGGGGTCAGTGGTCTGTGTGGATGACCATTTCCTTTCTGAAAATGTAATGCTTCCATTGTCAGCAAGCCTGCACAATCGAATACATCTCTTTTTAATAAGTGGGATACTTTCAGACTGTGTCAGAAAGTGTCTCAGTGTGATATGCCACTGGAT
>ML812804.1:128430-149126 GCA_009831015.1 Picea engelmannii
GCATGATTTAGGGTTTTGGAAAGCTATAAAGGAAGGGTCAGTGACCTAATTCATCATTATGTAGATTATGACTTGTCATTGAGGAGAAGAGGCGCATCTCAGGAGAGATAGTTCAGTGTATTCCAGGAGGAAGACACCAGTTGACTGATTTTGGTGTTGAAAGACACACCCTAGTCACTAAGAAGATCATCTAGGTCTTCCATCATTCTTCATTGATTCCGCAGTGCTCCCATATTTTGGGTATTATCTTTTAGTTGCTTATTTGTATTCTGGATAAGGTCCTTTTTGTCTTTTGATATAGCCAAGCGTTGTTATTTTATTTAGTCGCAGTTGCTTATTTGTATTCTGGCTAAGATCCTTTGTCTGTTGATCTGGTCGAGTATTGTCAGTTTATTCAACAACATTCGACCATTTTGTAATCCACAGAGATATCATAATACAAACTTTGCAGTCCTTTGTCACACTTATTATTTGTATGATCATTTATATGTTGTAAACCTTTGATCCTACACACACATTAGCAGTGTTTCCTAGACTAGCCAAGTCAGGAAGATTACAGTGGTATCAGAGCTTTAGTCCTACCAGCCTGTGACTAAAGACAATGAGTGCAGTAGAAGACCCAGAGGGTCGTGAACACGTAGGTGACGAATATGTCACTTACAATAGGCATCAGGAAAGAAGGCATAGGCCTGATTTTCCCCCTTTTCCTCCTAGCTCAAAGGAAGAGGAAGAGGCACACAGAGAAGCATAGAGAAGGGCAGAGTGTGATGCTGAGCGTGAGGTAGAGAGGATACTAGGAGATAGATATGAGTGACTAGAGGGCAGTGGCAAGGCTCTCATAGATCCAGAGGCAACTTTCATGTAGGTTATCAACGACATGTTAGCTAGTCAACAGACCATGTCTCAGTCCTTGGCACAGGTGGTTGATAGATTGGCTAGAGTGGGCACCCCAAATAAACAAGTCCTGCATGTAGCACAGGGGAACTAAAGAGCATGTAGTAGACCCCAGTCACCCTCTTGCACATACACCTCTGCGAGTAGGATTCCCAAACCCTTGTTTCCCAGTTTCCAGAGGGCACCCCCGGTAGAAGCACCACCACCAATAGCACATAGGCCACCCACTCATGCCGACGAAATTGCAGAGTATAGGAGGGAGTACGCAGCATTGGGTCATGACTTCCATCAGGTTATGACCTTAGTCGAGTACTGTGGACTCAGACTCAGGAACCACCCCAGAGAGCCACAGAGGGGAGGACCACAACAACAGTAGGGGCATAACCTCGATTTCATCTGAAAAGTTGGGAAACTCACCATCCCTTCTTTCGACAGATCATCCAAATACACTGCCAGAGCTTGGGTACAGAAGCTAGACACATATTACAAGCTCAACCAGATGATCAAGACATAGTCCATCAATTTCATGACCTTACACTTGGAGGGTGAGGCACACGAGTGGTGGTATCATGGACTAGTGACATTGGGTCACAGTCGCATCACCTCTTATATGGAGTTTATAGATAGGCTCATGGATAGAATTGATAGGAAGGATCCCAAGATACACTTCAGGGATCTAGACCAGTTGGGACAAACTGGAACAACAGAGACATTCGTCACAGAGTTTTAATGGGTAGCCATGGCAATGACAGATATATCAGAGCCTAGGTTGATCATCCTATTCAAAGAAGGACTCACAGAGCCTTTGAGAGGATGGGTGAAGGCATATAGGCCTCCCACTTTGTAGGATGCCATCATTCGCACTCAAGATCTCGCAGAATCAGTGCCAAAGACTAAAAATTTATCCAAACCATTTGTGCCCTAGAGGGATCGAGACAGGAAGCCATTCTAGAGAGAATGGAAGGGCAAGGAGAAGTTGGATGATGAGACTAGGAGAGATATTATGAGGAAAAAGCTTTGCTTCAACTACAAAGACCCTTGGGTCCTAGGCCATAGGTGCATAGGCAAGGGAGAGATTTATTATATTGAGGTAGTAGCAGACATCGTGGATAGTGAGGAGGAGGATCAGGACAATGGATCCACTAGTTCAAAGGAGGAGTCAGCACCAGAAGAGGATCATCCTCCACATAGACCACCGACACTAGTAGGATCCCATCCTCTAGTAGTCCCACAACTACCAGAGCAGGCTAACAGGAGGAAACCAACAAAGGGAAGAGTCATAGCGACCCTTTCTGGTGTTCCCAAGTATGATACCCTCCGTATCATAGGGATTATTCAAGGGAAATAGGCAATCACCCTGATATATGGTGGGGCCACCCACAACTTCATCTACGCTTCACTAGTATCGATACGGGCACTTCGGGAAGAGGAATTTGAGGGGTTTGATGTTGTGGTAGCAGATGGCCACACAATGGAGTGTCTAAATAGAGTTCCAAAATTAGAGATGAAGTTAGTAAACTACACAGTGAGAGATACATTTTATGTGGTTGACCTATCAAACATAGGTGTGGTGTTAGGAGTTCAGTGGATGATTACCTTGGGAAAAATCACTACCAACTACCAAACCTTGGAAATGGGATTCGGAGATTAGGATGGGAAGAAGGTTGTTCTAAGAGATATGTCGACAGGAGCACCCAAGATAGTTTTAGCCAAGAATATGGAGAGGATATTCAAACATGGGGAGGTAGCATATTCTTCATAATGCTTGATCACTACTCAAAAGGATTCAGAAGGTCGATAACAATACCATACAGAGATCAAGAATTTGTTGGAACGACATCAACATGTCTTTGAGACAATTCCACCAGGGAGACCACCTGATAGGGGGTTTGAGAACACCATTGAGTTGGAGGAGGGGGCCAAACCTATGATCACCCCCCCTATCGTCATCCTAGGAGGTTCAAGGATGAGATAAAGAAGGCAATCAAGGAATTGTTGGCAATGGGACACATCAGACCGAGCAGTAGCCCATTCACTTCTTCAGTTGTCTTAGTTTTGAAGAAGGATGGCACCATGAGGATGTGCATTGATTACTGAGCCTTGAACAAGAAAACCATCAAGAACTGGTACCCTATCCCATGCATTAACGAGTTGATGGATGAACTGCTTGGGGCAATTTTCTTCTCAAAAATTGATCTACGCTCTGGATATCATCAGATTAGCATTCGAGAGTAGGACATAGAAAAGACAACATTTCAATGTCATTTTGGACACTTCGAGTTCCTGATTATGCCATTTGGGATAACTAATGCACTCGCTACATTCCAGTCTTTCATGAACCATATATTCAGGGATCAGTTAAGGAAATCAGTCTTGATTTTCTTTGACGACATCTTGATCTATAGTCGGCCATGGCAAGAGCATATGAGGCACCTGGATGAGGTATTGAGCATCATGGAGGCACAATCATTATATGCCAAAGAGTTCAAGTGCGAGTTCGATATGACAGAGTTACTTTACTTAGGCCACATCATCGATGCATAGGGGGTACAGGTGCACCAAGAGAATATCAGGGCCATTCTAGATTGGCTGACGCCCAAGAATGTGACAGAATTGAGGAGCTTCTTCGGGCTGTGCAGCTATTACAGGCAGTTCGTCCAGGGTTTTTCTCATCTTGGAGCACCGCTGACAGATCTTACCAAGCATGGGGCCTTCATATGGACCGTGAAATCATAGGAAGCCTTTGATCACATGAAGGAAGTCATGGGGACTTGTCCAGTGTTGGCACTACCAGACTTCACCTTGCCATTTGTACTAGAGTGTGACGCATCCGGTGAAGGGATCGAGGCAGTTTTGATGCAGGGAGGACACCCCATTGTATTCGAGAGTTGAAAGCTTAGTCAACCTGAGAGGTTGTACTCCATTTATGACAAGGAAATGTTTTCAATCATGCATGCCTTGACCAAGTTCAGACAATATTTGGTGGGCAACAAATTCATGGTCAAGACCAATCACAATAGTTTGAAGTATTTCCTTGAGCAGAAGGACCTCAGTGAGCACAACCAAAAATGGGTGACAAAGGTACAAGCATTCAAATTTGACATAGATTATGTCAAGGGGAAGAAGAACATTGTGGTCGATGCACTATCGAGGAGACCTGTGACATGTTCTTTGATGGAGGTTTCAACAGATTGGAAATCCCACTTGTTAGTCGAATATTCCAACAACAAGTTTGCTTGTGAGGTGACGGATGGGCATATATAGGATGACCAGTATAGGGTCATTGACGATGTCATATTTTACAAGGATAAAGTCTACTTGGTGCCAGATTCAGGGTTTAAGAATAAGATCCTCACTGCAGTTCATGATTCACCTATAGCAGGCCATCAAGGGTTTTTCAAAACCTACATATATATCAGAGAGAGGTTCTCATGGAAGGGCCTCAAACAGGATGTTATGAGACACATCAGTGAGTGTGTGACTTGCCATCAGAACAAGTCAGAGCATGCTCTTCTAGCAGGGCTACTTTAGCCACTCCCCATTCCAGAGCAGAAATGGGAGAGTATATCTATGGACTTCATCACTGGTCTACCCAAGGTCCAGGGTAAGGAATGCATCTATGTAGTTGTCGACAGATTGATTAAGTTTTCTCACTTCTATGCCATACCAACAGAGTACAACACAGTTTAGGTAGCTGAGCTTTTCTTCAGGGAGGTCTTCAGATTTCATGGGTTGCCGAAGAACATCATCAGTGATAGGGACAGTCAGTTCATAGGGACATTTTGGAGAGAGTTTTTTCGGTTGGTGGGGACAGAGTTGACACCTAGCACCAGCTATCACCCTCAAACATATGGGTAGACCAATATTTTCAACAAGTGGGTTGAAGGGTATTTGAGGAACTATGTAGGAGGACAATAGAGAATGTGGGTAAAGTGGTTACATTTAGGATAACATTGCTACAACACCACCTTCCACATGTCCATTGGTATGACACCCTTTCGAGCATTGTATGGATATGATGCTCCCACTTTATTAGACTTGGTCTTCAGGGAGAAAAGAGCTCCCAAGGCCAACGATTGGATCATAGAGAGTCAATAGATCCTCAAGTTGTTGAAAGAGAACCTCCAAATGGTGCAAAACTGACAGAAGATAAGTGTGGACAAGCATAGGATAGAACGCAGCTTTAAGGTTGGAGGTTTGGTTTTCTTGAGACTCCAACCCTACAAATAGTCATCTATGAAGAAGAGTGGGGCCGAGAAGCTCAAACCTAGATTTTATGGTCCTTACAGGATCACGCGCCGAGTAGGTGAGGTTGCTTACGAGCTAGAGATTCCAGAGGGGAGAAAGATTCATAATGTGTTCCACGTGTCTTGCCTAAAAAAGGCAGTGGGACAATTCATTAGCACATAAGAAGAGCTTCCCCTGTTGGATGAGGAGGGACAGTTGGAGTTAGTTCCGGAGAAGGTTTTGGAGTTTCAGAAGCGGAAACTGAGAAGCAGGTTCATCAGAGAGTGTTTGATCAGATGGAGAGGGCTTCTAGTAGAGGACTCTACTTGGGAGAGTGAGAAGGTGTTGCAGCACCCTGGACTGGTATTTCTTGAGGACAAGCAATTTCGAGAAGGGAGGACTGTAATGTCCCTTTCCAAATAGGAGCTCTAGAGAGGAGGCTTAATGGTCTAAACCATCCTGTTAGACTATGGCCAAGGCCAAAGAGGGGTAAACAGGGTTACTAGAGGTCACTCCAGTCACAAGTGTTATATTTGGAAAGCGACATTGAGCTAAAAAGGGTTAAAATCACTTTTAAGTCATTATGAGCTAAAAATAGAAGCCAATGGTGAATTAGGGTTTCAACATGATTTAGGGTTTTCAAAGTCAACGATGAATTAGGGTTTCAACATGATTTAGGGTTTTGGAAAGATATAAAGGAAGGATCGGCAACCTAATTCACCATTATGCAAATTATGACTTGTCATTGAGGAGAAGAGGTGCATCTCAGGAGAGATAATTCAGTGTATTCCAGGAGGAAGACACCAGTTGGTTGATTTTGGTGTTGAAAGACACACCCTAGTCACCGAGAAGATCATCCAGATCTTCCATCATTCTTCATTGATTCTGTAGTGCTCCCATATTTTGGGTATTATCTTTTAGTTTCTTATTTGTATTCCAGCTAAGATCCTTTTTGTCTTTTGATATATCCGAGTGTTGTTATTTTATTCAGCCACAATTGTTTATTTGTATTCTAACTAAGATCCTTTGTCTGTTGATCTAGTCGAGTATTGTCAGTTTATTTAGCGACATTCGGCCATTTTGTAATCCCCAAAGATATCATAATATAAAATTTGTAGTCCTTTGTCACACTTATTATTTGTATGATCATTTATATGTTGTAAACCTTTGATCCTACACACACATTAGTAGTGTTTCCTAGACTAGCTAAGTCAGGAACATTACATAGAGTCATAAAATAAAATATAAAAGTGGTTGTCATCCCAGAAATGACACCTATCCATATACCAATCATCACAATCGGCCTCAAAATCATACCAAGAATATATTTCTTGAGTATATTCATCCTTAATGTCCGCCATAAGAAATATCTCTTTCATGTTATCCAATGAATCTTGAATACTATGAAAACTATCATTGAGGCCATCTGGAAGGTCAGGGAATCTATCATGTAATTGGGCTTTGAATGCTTTAGTAATATGTAGAATTTATTTGAGGGTTTGAGAAGAAATATCCATTAAGATCCTGAATAGATCTACAAATATAATCACCACAAATATTGAATACACAATAGATCCACAAAGAAAGATAGAAGAAACCACACTTTATTATTAGAAAACCCTTGAGGTAGGGAAACACAGTACAATGGATCCTATTATGGAAGGGATACTCTCATGTTCACTTGCCTCTTCGAGGGGGCATCCTCCTATTGAGATACCGCTCCAAATACAATATTTCCCTTGATATCCCATTACATTGCTTGAACCCCTTTATATAGTGCTACCATCACCTAAGAACATTMTRGAGGAGGAATATTYTAGAAGTATAACCTTCTAAGAAGTCCTCTTACATTTATTATATCTAACTACCCATTTATTATATCCAACTACCATAGTGGGCCTTATTTAATAATATAGTGGACCTATTCTACCTTACATTGAATGGCCTCCACTATTATCACTATGGGCCCTCTGGGCCTCCCCACTACCTCTCTGGCTACCTTACATTTCCACTATTATCACTATGGGCCCTCTAGGCCTCCCCACTACCTCTCTARGTACCTTACATAATAATGGGAAAAGACAGATCAAYGACGTAGACCCCACTGCTATTGTTGCGACCACAACAATTCAACTAGAAGAACCAATAGATCCTAAAGAGGGGGAGCACCTTTTTCATTCACAGATGTCATGTAGCACAATATCTTCGTGTCAGGTAGCATTGTCGATTGTCATATGACATAAAACCCTTCAAGGATGAGGTATTATGTGATGTTTCCCATTGGATGGCTGTGACGTTCTCTTGGGTCAACCATATATGTGGAAGCGCCATGTTGTTTATGAGTCTCAACCCCGCAGAGGTAGTTCTGACTTCTGTTCCACCTAAACAATGTCACAAGGTAGTATCTCATACTACAAAATTCAGCTTCTTCACAATCTATTCAAAACATGAACAAAAGGATACTGCAACCACTACAGTCTCGGAACAAGAACCTTCTATCCAACAGAATAAGCTTGACAAGATTGCAGCAAAGAAAAAAAATTTCTTCTTCACACAGTCATCTTAGGTAGCCCTACTGGTTGAATAGATTCAACCCCACCAACAACAGGTTCGTGACAACCTTCCACAAATTAAGCATCACGACATCTCCAGCAAGGAAAGTAACTCACAAAGATTCAAATTCATCAATCGCTTTCCCCTCTCCCCCAGAAACTCAACACAATGAAGACCATTTCTTCCTAATGAGGGAGGATTGATCCAGGTGGATATCGGTGGCCATCCACCGATTCCACTAGCTCGAAAAATAATTTTCCACCTTGGCAGTTTTACGACAGTTTTTCGAGTTCCAAACTTTTGGGGCCATTTTGATGCCCTAAACGACATTGTTTGGGGATTTGGGGTCTAGGGGATTGTGAAAAGAATTGTCTTGGACCAGTAGAAAATCGTTCTTCTCGGTTAGACCTTTCCAATAGGGTATTGAGCACACAAAACGAAGATTGAATTCAAAAGTTACACCCTTGGGAATTTGACGTAACAACTACTCCCATTGGGGCCCACAAACCTTTTGGATTTTCATCTTTCTGGGTTATGGTTTAGGATTTTACTTAAGTTAAAAAGGTCTTTGGAGGATCATTGTAAAAATGATCTTCTTACGGATGCGAGTAGCCGTCACATCTTTTATCATAGATAAGCTTCCACCATTCTAGCAAGCCTTTCACTTATATTTTACAGTCTTTGTACATTTTCTCTCATTAATAGAAAATTATGTATTACTGTATCTCTGTGTTTATGATTTCATCTCTAATTCATATATATTATATTATTGAATATCTTAGATATCTCTATACATTTCTTTATTATATCTTCGCTCTCATTTCATGACGAAAATAATCTAGATCACACCAACTCAATGAGTTCAACATCTTGCAAAAAGGTGGTTGTATGGTTGTAAATGTGTTGAACATACACAAAAAATATATATCTAGAAAATAATACACACATTTGCAGAGAGAAATTGAGAAAGAAGGAGAGAAATAATGGAAGAATTCTCATTAACCGTTATGAATAATGAATAATTTACACATGATATATTTTGTATAACTCAACCAATGTGCACTGGAGGAGAACCAATGCACCATAGTGGTGGTATAGAGTGATTTGGATACACACCAACAATTACAGGAGTGAAATTCCACCTAGTCTAGTCTCTCAGGCAATTATAGGAGTGAACTACAACCTAACTGAGTTAACTAGTCAACTATTCTTCAATTAACTGACTAAATAGAGTGTAGTGAGGAGTACATAAAGGAATCAAGGTTAATGCGCCAGTCTGGTGATGATCCCAAGGCAAGTTTTCATTAGCATGGTGACAAAACAAATGCAGCGTCTAGACTCAACTCAACTAGTCAAACTGAAGTGTCAACTGAAAGAGAATATTCTTCAGGTGGAATATTCTCTCCAAAAATATAGGAGATTGGATAATGACTAATTATGACTAATAAAAAAGGAAAAACCTTAGGAAAAAAAAATCCTAGGTGTGTGTTAAGTAACTCCAACACCCCCCTGAACATCACTATGGTGAAAATAAAGAATGGGTCATGAAAACGAGGCCATGTTAGGTACCCAAATACAAAAGATACATTGAAATAAAGTGGGGAAAGTGGGAAAACCTCATGGGAAATCCCCCCCCACTCAAGGTAGAATATATGTAAAATGAAGAAATACAGTTGTTAGGTAAGTATGTCCTTCACTCCAAGACGACTTTCCATGGAATGAAATTTTTTCTCAGTGAAGGTCTTGGTGAAGATATATGTCATCTATTCTGTTGAAGGATAGAACTGTAGGTCGATGATCCACTCGTGTAGTAAGTCCCATATATAGTGCATGTGGATCTCAATGTGCTTCGTCCTCTACCTCTGAACTAGATCTTTACAAAATTTCAAAGTTCTCTGGTTGTCACACCATATGATGATCGACAGGTGAAACTGAATTCCCAACTTAGTGAGAAAATGTTGTAGCCACATAGCCTGAATGGTTATGTTAACTGCCCCTCTGTACTTTGACTCGGCTAAAGATAGATAAATGGAAGCTTTCTTCTTACTCAACCAACAGATAGGCCCGGAACCAATACTGAGTGAGTAACCAAATATGGACTTGTGATCAATGCTATCGCTAGCCCAGTCAAAATCAGTAAACCCGATGATATCTAAGGTAGAGTTTGTTTCATAATGAATCCCAATGGTTATGATGCCCTGTATGTATCGAAGGATACTCTTTGCAGCCTTCTAATGTAAATCATGTGACTCCTTCATGAACCTGGAGACCGCGCCAACTGCATAGGAGAGGAATGGTCTAGAGTGTGTGAGATACAATAAGCTCCCCACAAGTTATTTTTACAGTCTGTTGCCAACCAGTGGAGTCTCCCCACCATCCTCAAGTTTGACTCCTAATAGGAAAGGGGTTAGATTAAACTTGTAGTCTGTCATGTGAAATATCTCAAGGAGATCTCATGCATACTTGGCCTGAGATAGTTTGATGCATGACGCATCCTTAATGATATTGATTACAAGGAAGAAGCCTAGCAGACCCATGTCCGTCATCAAAAACCTGTCATGTAGAATCCTCTTGACTGCGACAATCATTAAAGTCGAGCAACTGGTGATCAACAAATCATCAACATACAAAACTAAAAGTAGAATTGAATTAGTTGTCCTAAGGATGTAGAAATTTGGTTCTAATTTACAACGTACAAATCTTTGTGACAACAAGTAGGCATCCATCTTGGCATACCATGCCCTCAAAGCCTGCTTGAGGCCATAAAGGGACTTCTTCAGTGGAAAAACCAAAGATGATTCCTGCATAAATCCCTAGGGATGCTTAGTATATATCACCTCAGAGAGATCATCATGAAGAAATGCATTCTTCACACCCATCTGATGGACTTCCCATCCCTTGGTTGTCACAATGGAAAGTACCAATCATATGGAATCCATATTCTCTACTGGAGCAAATATCTCATCATAGTCAATGCCATGCACTTGCTGAAATCCTTTGGAAACAGGCCTAGATTTGTATATACTAATCTTTCCATCTGTTGTGCTCTTGTCCCTGTATACCCATCTGCATATAACAAGTTTCCTCCTAGAAGGAAGGGGAACCAGATCCCAATTCTAGTTCTCGAGGAGGGATTTGTACTCCTCCTGCATGGTGGATTACCAAAAGGGATATCCAACAGCCTCACCATAAGATCGTGGATCTGAAGAATAAACCAAGAAAATATGCCTGGAGGGACATGGTTTAGTGATAGTGAGTGAAAAAGGAGGCTCCTCGAAATCATATCGAGTCCTCCTAGTATTGACTGGATCACCAACGAGATCCCCTGCATCCTGAAGAGTAGTTTGTGCCCACTTGGGCCTCTTCTCTGGCTCTACAACTGCATATGGATGCTCTGACTCTGCATCTGACTTTCCTGAATCTAAATATGAATCATCCAAGTCAACTGAATCAGAACTCTCATATGAATAAAAGTCGACATGTGCATGCTCATCATCTCGAAAAGGTGGAAAAAAGAAGGTGTATGCATGTGGCTTCTGAGGTACATGCGAGAAACTTTCCTCGAATTGGAAACTATGCTCAATGATGAGCCAATCTGAGGAAAGATCAATAATCCTATATCCCTTCACATCGTTGGGGTATCCAACAAAAATACACTCAATTATTTGTGGATCAATTTCCTTTCTCCTTTCAAAGGGAATCTCGGCCCATGCACGTGAACTGAAAATGTGAAAGTGGGTCACTTCCAGTTTGAGGCCGCTCCAAGCCTCGTAGGGGTTCTTATCCTTGAAAAGTCTATGGGGATATTTTTTTTGGATGTATGTTTCACAATTAAGTGCTTCGACCCATAGTCTCTATGGTAGTGTCTTTGCATGCAACATGCAAGATGTCGTCTCCTTTAGAGATCTGTTTTTCCACTCAGCAACTTTGTTTTGTTGCAGAGTATAGGGAACTTTGTGTTGCAACTGAATCCCAACCTCATGGAAAATATTATGGATCTCATGATTTACATAATCTCCCCTGTTATCAGTTCGTAGGACTTTGATCTTATTTCCAGACTGTGTCTCAACCAGGGCTTTGATATCTTTGAGGTGTTGAAAGACCTCAGATTTTTTCCTGAGAAAGTAGATCCATGTAAAACGTGAGAAATCATATACAAAAATGAGAATAAACCTTTCTTTGTTGATGGATGGATGCGGAAAAGGACCCATAAGGTCACTATGGATAAGATCTAAAGTTGCATAATTTTTGTGAGACTTTCCTTTGTCGAATTTCTCTTGAGGGTGTTTTTCGAAAACACATCCCTCACATACTCCCTTGGAGAAATGGATGTCTAGTATACCATCATCCACTATTTGCTTGCTAATATATGCCATGTATTTTAAATTCAAATTTCCAAACCTTTCATGCCATTTCCTACTACTTTAATTAGCATGAGTAAACAGTAGAGCAGAATCAGGTTCAATGAATTAAGAAAAGGTATACAATCTAGACCAATGATTTACCTCACCGGTAGAAACCCTAGAGTTGGTTTGGATGCCGTAGATGTCCACGGAGTTTGCTGTGAATATGAATTTATTTCCAATTCCAAAATTATTCATCTAATACACAGATAGAAGGTTGACGAAAAGTTTGGGAACATGCAACACATTCTCGAAGATTTCGTTGGTGAGTTCAATCCTTCCTTTGTCGGTCATTTCGACAGAAGAGTTGTCCCCCATCAGAATAGCAGGGCCTTTGCATGCATCCAATGAAGAATATATTTATTTTTAGGCATCCATGTGATGTGATTCTCCTGAATCTACAATTCAAGCATCGAGGGAGGAGTTGATGGAAATCAAGGCATGGCTAGAATTTCCTTTCTTGGGATTCTGATCTTCTGGCTTCTTCTTCTTGGCACCCTTGAGGATGCGATCTCCAAGTTTGTTTTTCTGAACTATTTGAGTCATTAGATCTATTTGTTTTGCATGCATGTGGATTCTGGATGGAATCCTTTGTGAAAGTACGTGCATTTCTCTCCTTTTCTTCCCTTTTCCCCTTTGGATATAGAGGCATCAATGAAGGGTTTTGTGTACGCTTCATTATTCCGATGTGCATGAGCTTTCCTTTTTTCTTTATATTTATATTTCTGATATTTTTGGCTTCCATATTTCATAGTAAGTGCATGCACCTTTGGGCCTTTGATTTTTCCCATGTCGATGAGCTTGGTTTTCTCTTGTGTTAAGGGTTCGATAATTTACTTAAGAGAAAGCATATTCCAGGTGGCTCCAGAGGTGAATCTGACAGAAAGGAATGTGGATATGAATAAAAATAACTCAGGAACAAGTTTTGAGAGAATGGTGAGAACCATTTTTTTCTCCTCCTTAGATGTATCAACCCCACAAGCTTTGAGTTGTGACAGTAAATCCTTCAATTTTGTAAAGGAATCTTGGATATTGTTGAAGATTTTTAGATCCGTTGTGAGTAGTTCCACCTCCAACATATGTCCCCCCATATAATCCTATTTTACAAATATCCCTTTCAAGGTGTTCCAAGATTCATTGAGATTTTTACAAGGAGATATGTGAAAAAGGAGATCAGGAGAAATAAGACTGCAAATCATTCTGAGTGCTTCCTCCATCTGATTCAAGTACTTGTATTTTTCTATGGATGATGTCGGTTTTTCATTTGTATTCAAGGTTAACCTATACAATCCTATGTTTCAGAGATGAATCATTATTCTCTCCTTCCATGGAAAGTAGTTGTAAGGTGGAAGAATGAATTCTTTTTGGAAATCCATCTTTCCTCTGTCTTCAATCTTTTGTACCTGCAAATTTTTTTCCCATGTAGGTTTTCTTAGTGTCCATCAGCTATAATACCATGTAAGTGTGTTGAAACTACACAAAATATATCTAGCTAGAAAATACTACACACATTTGCAGAGAGAAATTTAGAAAGAAGAAGGAGAGAAAGAATGGAAGAATTCTCATTAACCGTTATGAATAATGAATAATTTACACATGATATACTCTGTATAAATCAACTAATGTGCATTGGAGGAGAACCAATATGCTATAGTGGTGGTATAGAGTGATATGGACACACACCAACAATTATGGGAGTGAAATTCCACCTAGTCTAGTCTCTCAGGAAGTTACGGGAGTGAAGTGCCACCTAGTTGAGTTAACTAGTCAACTAATCTCTAGTTAACTGACTAAATAGAGTGTAGTGAGGAGTAGATCAAGGAATGAAAGGTAATGTTCTATTATGGTGATGATCCCAAGGAAAGTGTGCATTAGCATGGTGATGATCCCAAGGAAAGTGTGCATTAGCATGGTGATGATCCCAATGTTACATGGTGAAAAAACCAATGCAACAACTAGACTCAACTCAACTAGTCAAACTAAAGTGTCAACTGAAAGAGAATATTCTCTAGGTGGAATATTCTCTCCTAAAATATAGGAGACTAGATAATGGATAATTATGACTAATAAACAAGTAAAATCCTTCAGAAAAATAAATCCTAGGTGTGTGTTAAGTAACTCCAACAGTATGGTGCCCGAGTATGAGGCTCTATTCATTGAGTTGCTTAGGTATGCTCCACATCTGAAGACTGAGAAGCTCAAGGTAAACAAGTTTGTGTTCAGCCTTAACGTCAACATTCATATGAAAGTGAGGATACTGATTCCTAAAACATTGCACATTGTAGTCCAGAAGGCGCTCATAGCTGAGGAATAGTTGATCAATAGGGGTCAGAGCAAGACTCCAATGAGACAAATGAGACAAGCAACATCTAGTGTGCAACAACATCAGACACCAGCTAGACATTCATCAGGGTATCAAGGTACTTTGATAGGATCCACGTTCACGAAACCATGGTGACTGGATCCTCAGCAACAAACTCCCTACATAGGACCACAACACCAGCAACAACATCGTCTATAACAACAATAGTTTAGGCATGTTCAATAGAACAAACCAGGGTTCCAGGAAGGTGGGCCCGCAACTTCTATTTCATGGACCAGGAGTACTCGACCGAAGACTGAATGTTGGACATGTGGAGAGCCACATTACTAGCATGACTGTCCAGTTGAAAGGGATAGAGCATTCGGGTCAGCTGGACAAACTACAGTAGGATATTTGGGAAATGACCACCAGATTCATGCAGTAGTGAATAACTGCGAGGCCGAGCACTAATCTACTCTACTTGAGACATCAGGCACCATCGCTGAACAAACCTTCAGTATTTTGATAGATATCAATGATCTAGATTTAGGAACAGAAAAAACTGATTACAGACTGAATAACATAAACCCAAAGATAGGAATAATAACACAAATATTCAATGAACAATATCTTCTATTAAATAATGAAATAGGTTGAAACTGTAAAACTGCAAAACTGGAACTTGCTCGAATGGTGGTATCTATCTCTGAGAAGAGATGTGGCTTCTATGTGCATCCATATAGGAAGAATGGGACCACAACACCAGCAACAACATCGTCCATAACAATAGTAGTTTAGGCATGTTCAACAGAATAGACCAGGGTTCTAGGAAGGTGGGCCCACAACTTCTACTTTGTGGACCAAGAGTACTGGACCGAAGAATGGATGTTGGACATGTGGAGAGCCACATTACTAGTATGACTATTCAATTGAAAGGGATAGAGAATTTGGGTCAGTTGGACACACTACAGTAGGATATTTGGGAAACAACCACCAGATTCATGCACTAGTGAATAACTTCCAAACCGCACTAATCTACTCTGCTTGAGACGTCAGGCACCATCGCTGACCAGACCTTCAGTATTTTGTTAGATATCAGTGATCCAGATTTAGGAGCGGAACAAAATGATTACAGTCTGAATAGCATAAACACAGAGATAGGAAGAATAACACAAATATTCAATGAACAATATCTTCTATTAAATAATGAAATAGGTTGAAACTGTAAAACTACAAAACTGAAACCTGCTCGAATGGTGGTATCTATCTCTGAGAAGAGATGTGTCTTCTACGTGCATATGTCTAGGAAGAATGGATTACAATGAGGCTCCATAGGCCCTTTTCAAATTACTCATGAATTCCAAAACCCTATACATCCAAAAACCTAACCCTAGAAGGTGAAACCCCAAAAGTCATGTGGGCCTTATGGATAAGTTGGTGTAATTCGATACCTGAACTTCCTAGGGTCATAACTTTTGCATACGACCTTTGTTTTAGGAACATGATAGCCCGTTGGAAATAACTACACATTTTGTCATCAGAATTTGACTTCATCTACAATCTAACAGTGGCGAGCCAAAAAAAATCTTTAGGGCCCCAAAACAACACTGAAAGTACAACAAGATGTGCTGACATGAAAACATACAAAATAGGCTATTTGGATTAGGTGAGATGCCACCTGTATCCACTTGGAGAATGTGTGAGGATTCAAACGACCCCATAAGTGTAGAACTCACAATTATAAAGTAGTACGGAAAGATGTTCTGAACAAAAATGAACACGAGGATCCAGCTGGAATAGGTGGGTGTCCACCAATATCCACCTAGATCAATCCTTCCCCTTTAGGAAGCAATGGTCTCCATTACATTGAGTTCCCCCATCATGTGAGGAAAATTCTACTAGATTTGGCCCCGAGTGAGCCACTTTCCTTGGTGTAGGAGTTTCCCTGCCTTGACAACCCGATAAATATGGATCTCCTACTGGTGAGTGCCCTTAACCTGTGTGTCCACTATATGAATAGTGGATGCTTATTCCATGCAGTTAGGGTTCATCTTCGTTGGTGTGAGTTGTTCGAAAAATCTCATAGGTGTCCAATAATGGTGGAAAATATGGTCGAAGGAGGTCCACATTTAATACTGGATGTAGACCAAGGAAGGGTGGAGTGTTGAGCTCAAAATAATTGCTACCCACAACCTTGGTGATAGTGTAATGCTAATAACGAAGTGGTCTAAGATTCTGATGGGGCCCGATGAGATGATCCTTCTGCAAATGTAACCAGACTTCGCGCCAACCTAAAATTGTTGTGGTACCCTGTGTTTATCATGGTGTTACTTATACTTAGCACTGGATTTCTGCAAAATCTCCTAGACATGTTGGCAGATGTGCTTAATCCACTCAATTAATCTGGTGGATTTGTCAATTGCAGACTGATCAAGGGAAGAGTTTGTTTGTGCGGTGGCAATAGGAAGTGCAACATCAATGGTTCCCAAGGTTTGGAATCCCAGACCCACCTAAAATGGGCTATGGTTGGTGGAGCTATGGAGAGACCCGTTGTAATTTTGCTGGATAGATGGGAGACTCTCGTCCCATGTATGAGGATTCTTAGAATTGTACATGCACATGATGTGCGTAATCATCTGATTGACGACCTTGGTTTGGTCATCAATTTGGAGGTGGAATGAAGTGGGTTTTGTGAGCTTGGTGTCCAACAAAGACCATAGAATCGACCAAAAGGTGTTGAGGAACCTATTTTCTTGGTCAGAGATGATGGTCTGTGGTATTCCAAAGTGAACCCAAATGCATTTTAAGAAGAGCTTGGCAATATCTATCGTTGTGGAATTCTTCTTACAGGTTGTGAGGATGACCATCTTCGAAAATCGATCAACGGCCACAAACACACAGTCATTTCAGTTCTTGGTTGACAACAAACCAGACATGAAATCCATGGATATGGATTCCCACAGTTTCTTGGGAATAGGAAGAGGGGTGTATAATCATTGCTTCTTGATGGTCGGCTTGGCAATGGAGCAGGCAGTGAAATATATGATATACTTGTTGATGTCTTGTCAAAGTTTTGGAAAATAAAAATGTTTCTGATGGAGAACCACAGTTTTCTCTACGCCAAAATGTCTCGCCACCCAGCTGTAGTGGGCTTACCAAATGATCTTTTCACGCTCGCTTATAGGAACATAGAGATGGCCTAGGTGGCATAAGAGTCTATCCTGAATTTGAAAGTCAGTGAAAATGGAGCCTGTCCCCAAGAGCTGATACCTGGTGGATAAGTATGGATCTTTCTAGTAGAGTTGGGGCCACTCTGATGTTTCATGTCCACAAGAATGGAGAACAATGGTAAGTGTAGCCATAGGAGGCCGATTGTGGAAGTCAATGACACGATTGGAGATACTTGTCTTATGCTGATGTTGAGATGGAATTGTTGCAGGTAGGTGGACCACTTCTTATGGGGGTCGTTCTACAATTTTCCCTATGTTTGTATGAACTGCAGAAGCTTTTGATTAGTTTGTATGATCGTCTTTGTCCCCAGAATGTAATGTTTCCATTGATGATAGGATTGTACAATGGACTACATTTCCTTGTCATAGGTGGGGTATTTACAAATAGTATCGGTGAGTGTCTCACTATGGTATGCCACCAGATGCTTGTGTTGAGTGAAAACTACACCCACAGCATAGTCAGAGGCATCAGTCTCAATCTCGAATGGTTATTGCAGATTAGGCAAGGAGAGTACTGGGTTTGAGCACAAATGATGTTTTATATCTTAGAATTCTCATTGCTGCTCCTTCCCCCACATGAAATTGGTCCTACCACCGCCCTTGGTCACCTGGATGAGGGCCCAAGCAATATGGGAGAATCCCATCATGAAATTTCGGTAAAATATGGCAAGTCCTAAGAATCTCCAAAGCTCGGTTAGTGTGTTCGGGGTTGGCCAGTCACAAATGACTTGGATCTTAGCTGGATCAACATGTATCCCATTCTCATCAACAATGTAGCCCAATTATTGGACCATGTTCATGCCAAAAGATAATATTTCCAAGTTGGCATAAAGGTTGTGTTGTCGTAGAGTGCTCAAAACCTGTTGAATATACCTCATGTGCTCCTCCCACATTCTGTTGAAGATGAGGATGTCATCAAAATATACTACCATAAAGGAGTTGGTGAAGGGTCTCAATACATCGTCCATCAACCTCATGAAAGTGGCTTATGCATTTGTTAAGCCAAAGGGCATGACTAGCCATTCGTAGAGACCTTCCTTAGACTTGAAGGTTGTCTTGGAGACATCTATTGGTTCGATGGGAACCTGGTGGTAGTTAGAATTCAGGTCAATCTTGTTGAAGAAATTGGCCACCTTGAGTTGGTCAAGAATTTCATCAATCCTAGGAATGGGATAATGGTTCCTAACTGTGATTTTGTTTAAGGCTCTGTAATCAATGCAGAGTCGCCAATTTATGTCCTTATTTTGCACCATTACAATCGAGCTTCCACAAGGGGAGGAGTTGGGTCTGATGTGCCCCTTTTGAAGAATCTCTTGGATCTAACATCTAATTTTGTCATTTTTCATCAGTGATCACCGATACACTAGTCCATTAGGTATAGGTGCACCAAGGGTAAGATCAATTGGATGTTTTACTTGGCAATGTGTCGTTACCCCTATAGGTGAGACAAATATGTCTTTGTATTCTTCCACGATCCTGTCCACTTTCTTCTGCTGCAAAGAGAGGTGTTGTGTAGAGGCCACAGATGTGCCGATGACCTTCTACTTTCTATGATAACGTATCACAAAGAAGACAAACTTCTCGATCTGTGAAATGACCTTACTGCATTTCTTAGAAGAGATTAAAGAAATAGCAATAGCCGATGCCACCTCTGGGATCCTATACAATTGTCTTCCCAAAGTAATAATAACATTGCGGGGTCTAGATTCATACACAACATGATGATTCCACAAATATGGTTGTCCTAAAAGAACATCACAAACTTCAAGGGGAGAAATATCACATAGTACCTCATCTTTCAAAGTCTTGATGTCGTAGGACAGATGACACTATTGGCTGACACAAAGATCTCTTCCTTGACGAATCCAGCTGATGGTGTAGGGTTGCGGGTGTATTTTTATTGGTAGGTTTAGCTTCTTGATGACCTCTGCTGATTTTGACTACTTCTCTCGACAATGAAGTGAATCAAAGCCCCCTTGACCCACATCTGTGAGTGAAAGAGGTGTTCCCGTTCCTATAGTTATTTTTCTTCACTTGGCCTAACTTTTGTGGTAGCGACCATGGTACTGGGTTCAACAACGATAAGCCACTTTCCTCCTTCAGGATTTGACTCAGAATTAGAATCAGCCTCTGACTCAGAAGCCTTTAGCTTGGGCATGAGGGACTGCTTGGAGTGTCATTCATCGATGTTGTGTCAAGAACTTTTATGGTACTCACACCATTTTCCCGTGTCCTTCTTTGTATTCTCATTTCCCTTATTGTGTTGTGGCTTGGAAAGATTGTACTGAGGGAGACCATTGTGAATTCATTCCCTATTGTGTGGGTTGGGGTTTCCTTTTCCCTGCTTTGACTATGAGGGGTTTGAATATCCAAACTCACATCGTTTCTGCTTAAATTCATGCTCGATCTTGACAATGTATCTATAAATTGTGCCCAATGAGGCAATGTCCAGGAACTCCATTTCTGTTTGAATGTATCTATGAAAACAACCACGGTATTTGAGCACCAGATAATGCTCAAAATATTTGATACCCAATTTGGTGTGGAGGGTATGGAAAATATTGGTGAAGTCCTCTACTGTCTGGTCCCTTTATTGACGTAAGGTGGTCCATCTGGTGTACCCATCCTTGTAGCTTCCAACAGGGAAGTACTATTCTTTAATGGCGTCTCAGAAGGAATCCCATGTAGGGGCAACCATAAAAATTGCATATTCCTCCACTTCCCTTTGCTCAGAGTAGGTATCTGACCAGTCTTTAACATGGGGAATGGCCTTGAGGAGTGCAAAAGTGATCTTTTCCTGATCGAAAAATTGTGGACCAAAAATATCCTTCGAGCAGATTTAACCATTTATCTACAACATTCACATCTATCAGTCCTTCAAATAATTGAATATAAAAATTTACCTGTACCTTGAAGGGGGTTTCATGGCCACCTAATGCAGATGCTTCTCCCATAGGAAACCGTCGAAGCATCTGCGTGAAGTTGTCCATCATTTTGTTCCTTTGTCACGTGAGGTCTTCCTCGAGAAAGATTTTAATAGGATCTCCTTCTCCATCATCTTTCTTTTCGTATCCTATGGGATTTTGT
>ML812805.1:95239-106638 GCA_009831015.1 Picea engelmannii
AGAGTATGGTTTCGAGAAATGATGCAGCTGATGATGATGATGGTGCTCATGATCTAGTCTATATAACTATGATGATGCTACCGGGTGAATGGTATGTTTTGTGCTCAAGACCATTACCTGTAATACCTCCCTTGCTAGGAGGGAGTGTTGATATTATGGTAGTTGCGAGAGGTATTTACCTCCACGTGTAAACCTGACAAGAATAGAATACTCCGAAAAGCAAGAAGAAACCCTAATGAGTTGGCTAATAACCCTAGAAGACTTGTCGGCTCAAGAAGATAATTTATATTAGGTTATTAGCCTCCAAGAGAAGAAGTCGGCCAAAAATAATAATAATATACTGAACAGACAGGTACCCAGAAGGAGAAGTCGGCTCCAGTAAGTCTGCCAGAACCACTATAAATACATGGCGCCAGTCTCTCATTTGACACATCTCAGCAGTTGCAGAGAGCCAGTTCTACGTAGTGCAGTTACAGTCTTGTGCGCAGGTTTGGAGGAGAGCTGCTGGTGTAGCTTCCGCAACTAGCAGTTACGTTTTGGGTTGGACTATCTCTTGGCTACGGTTTGGACTATCTGATCAGCTCTTGTTGGTGTGCTATCCTTGGGGAAAGGTGTGCTACTCTTTGTTTGGCTATCTAGCCTAGGGTTTGCTTCCGGAATGATTCTCTGTCAAGGTTAAGGTGCTCGGAGGGTGGCTTCGGCCTATGGTTGGGTGACAAGGGTATTGTCAATGGTAAAACGAGCACACATATTTCATATTCTAACAGATTTGTGGTTAGTAGGATCCCACAATCTACATCCCTTATCTCCATCACTATAACCAACAAAGATATACTTTGTTCCCTTGACCGAATACGGCCAAGCCAACCAAGTGAGCCTTCACCTCTTACCTCTAGGCTAATTTCAATGGAGTATCATAAGCCCTTTTAAAGGCTTCATTACATGCAATCCATGGGCTCTAAAACCATGGGTTACCAAGACCATGTGTCCGAAACCACAATTGTTGTCTTAACATTTCCCCATCAGGGAATATCCCATGCTCCCCCATATCACTTAGGTCTATGCCTAGACTTTACTGGTGAAATTTCAAACCCGGGGTATGTATGCCTAACCAGGTTCTTACAATCGTATGCCCATTTACATATAATTAAAAAAAGTGTTAACTCAACCTCATGATTTGTATTTGAAACCTCCGCTTTGCCATTGCTTTGACCTCCATCGCCAACAAACAACGCAAATATCCATAACACGCTCCTCTCTGTATTTTTTTTCCACTAGAAGCTTTGCTTGGTGCACCTCTAGCCCAACCTCGGCTTTGAAGGCCAACACTATCTTCTTCAAGGCTCGGACATCCATGGCCTGGACTGTGACCTCGGATCTCTCCATTGCCTCCAAGAGATGGCTACAACGTCAACTTACATCACTACTGGTTTCTTTGCTTCATCACTCCCATTGATGAATATTATAGACTTATATTGTTCACCCACATTAGGACCTTGCCCAAAAACTTGGGTGGCATCATGATTGGACCAAAAAACCTCCAATAGTTGCTCATATTGGATTATTTTTGGATCATATTCCACCTAGACAATCTTTGCATGATCTCCTTAGAGCCTACACTTGGGGTTAACCTTGGTTCCCCTGCTGTAACCAAACACATTTCTAATCACACCAGAAAGACACCCAAATGCTACCTCTCCTCTCCAAAAATTTTGACGCTTACCTTCCCTAGCCCCACACTTGAAACAACTGGACCGATTGGCAAAACTTGTGAGCACCGCACTTTCTTCCCTACATGTTGGGCGACAAAGGGCACATCATATAGGAGGAACCAGAGCAACTCTGACTCTTCCCATCTGTGGGCTCTCATATACTTTAACACCATTCCCTACATGCATCTCGACCTTCCTGGAGCCAATTGTTTTGGTCCTGGTGCATGTCCAACCGCTTAAATGGTCAGCGTGTGTTGGTTGGCCATGGCCCCAACTCCAACACTGTCATTCTAGGCTATCGATAGTCCTCTAGGTCGCACAGACTAAGGGCCATATCCACATGCCGTGTCACCACATTGTAATGGCTCATGACCCTGACTTGGTGTGCCTCTTCTACAGTACAAAGTAGCTTCAGTCTCCCTGTTGTTGCCTACCTCATCCACATCAGTCTTCCCAAAAATCTACTCGACCCCCTTCTCCCTTTTCACGTAGACCATCTCCCCTCGGCATTCATAGACCACCACTTGACCTCAACTTTGATACCACTTGTTGGGGACCGGGCCTACAAACTAGATATTAATGAATAGTGATATAAAGAAGATAAACATAACACACATGATCTAGATGGATCTAGGGAACATCAAAGAAGTTTCAGAAGTGTCCCAGAACGCACAAAAGTGTCCTAGGAGGCTCAGAATGGCCTCAGCGGGGAGAGAAAGGGAAAACATCAAAGTTCCCAAAACTCCATTAAAACAACATGATCGCGAAGAGCACATCGCAATATTTCCAACGGCTCAAATGACTTGTCAAACATAATTGCGGATCAAAAGTTATAAGTGGTCAAAGTCTTGGTCAACCCAGCCCAGTCAGTAGGGATGAGTCAACATTCATACTGTTGACGTCAGCATCTGTACAACCCACGTGGAAAGCACAAAGAGTGACACGTGTCATGGTGGCATCATCATGCCATGTGGTAGCACCAGAGGCTGCCACGTGTCACTCATATTTGGGGTTTTTAGGGCACCACGTGGACCGGTGAAAAAGAGCCACGTGGCACCCGCAGGTGACGCCACATTGCACACCCAGAAGGCGCCACGTGTCCAGCGTGACATCAACATGTACAAGTGGGCGAATCAGAGGATGCCACATGGTCCAATGGGGATGCGCCACGTGGCACCCCTGAAATGCCCAATGAGGGCCCGTGAAAAAATATTTTTAAAAATATATATATAGGGAACTCTGCCAAATATGGCGGTAGTTTCACTATATTTAACATTTTTGTCAAATTTAACCACTGCCAAAAATGTCGCTATATTTAGTAGGGGCATGCGCCAAAATGGTCATAACTGTTCGCCAAAATGGGCTCGTGGGATTCGACCTCGGGACCTTCACCAACCAATGACCTAAATTTAGCCAAGCTACCAACGTGCCAAGCACGTCATTAATGACATAACTGCCCGAAAATATTATTTAAAGGGGACAACGTGTGAGAGTAGAACACACCAATGCACAAATCACTGAGCGCATCCGTACGACCTGGTACGACCTGTATGGAATCTGTACGGACTATACGGATTTTGGCACGCAAACCAAGGCAAGGTTGTCTGTTGGGTCCAGAAAGTGCCAGACTCGGATCGAGGCATGGAGACAGTCATTTTTAGGTAAAATGACACCATGAACGTAGTGGTGATGTTAGTTTCATGATCTGAGAAAAACTTCAGTGGATTAATTCCAGAATGAGTCATTTATTGCAGATGCAGTGGCACGGTAACCGAGGCAGAGGTGTCTCTTGGGCCTGAAAGTGTCCGAATCGGACGGAGACGATTTCACAGTTATTTTTGGGTAATTTGATGATGCAAATTCAATGACAATGTCTGTTTTTGTAGCAGAGCTTTCGATCAACAAGCTAAGTGCTGGAGAAGCCAATGTAAGCATGCTTTTTTATTATGTTGTTTTGTCATTAAATGTTGCAGCATAACATGCGTGTTATAGGTCTGAAGGAGCAGAGAGATGCTGCAGAAAGGCATCAAGATCAACTTATTTATTCTATCTATTATTTTATTCTCTTGTTTCACATCAAATCAATCAGTTATATGTGACCGAGAATTGTGGCACTTGCATGACAAGTGGCCAATGAAGCAGTTCTGATTCTCGTGGTTCTAGGATTTTTTGTATGGGTTGCATATTTATGTTTTGGATCTGAGCAACATATCTAAGGATTTTGATGGCTCCATGTTGATGGGGGTCATATTTTATTCTTCATCTTTTTATGTATTGAGTATGTGGGAATCATGTCCATGTCAGCGTCATGGATGCTTCATGAGTAGAACTTGTGACACTGATACATTCCTGATCACATTCCGATCTCTTGTTGTCCTTACCGAAGAGGGACTTTGGCCTTACAACTTGTAAAGGAGAGACATCATTACGTTGAGAAGAATAAAGCGGTCAGGCTTTGGAACATGACCTGAAGAGGTAGCCCACTGCAAGGGTGAACTCCGTTATCAAGTGAAGTGTCTTATCCATCATGTGTATTATGTTCTTATGTTGTTTTTCCATGAATTTCCGCACATAGGATGTTAAAAGAAAGAATGACATATTGCACATAAGGAAGACTAAAGAGATTTTCATTCACTTCCAATTCAAGCACATAGACTTCAACTTTACCTTTAATTGCAAATCGCCCAAGTAAAACGATCTATTACTGACCCTTTTGAAGGAGTGACAGAAACAACCAATTATTGGAAACTTATCGTTCCCGGGTTCAGATCATGTGGTATCAAAGCAAGCTTGATTCCGATTGCAGGTGTTGAAGCTAAGGATGGCAAGGTCACCAAGACAATCGTGGTTTGATGAGCTTCAAGGGCTCAACAAAATGCTTCAAGCAGAGAATGTTGGATTGAAGACATTGTTGCATGTTGCAGAAGAAGAGAACCAAAGGTTGCAAGAGTAGTTGCAAGCCATGAAGATGCAGACAGAGGAAGGCTCTACAAATGAGACGGTGATAAGACCATCTTGTGACCATGGAAATTTCACCAGTTATGGGTGTGAGCATGACAGTGAAAATGCATGCACACTTTGTCAAACAAATGAAGATGAGCTTCATGCATCCAAAAGCCAAGGAGAATTCCTAGAAGCATCTTCCACTGATCCTTCTCACCAGGAACCACTGGACACATCTCAAGAAGCAGACCAAGGGTCCCAGTTTGAGGTGGAGGTAAATAAACCATGTATAGTTCCTTTCTTCATTAATGCTGATGATTCTTTTGAAATCCTTGAACATCATGCTTCTTGCATTAGCTTAAAGTTGATGAGAAAAATGGGATACGAAGGAAGAGGCCTTGGAACCAATGGCCAAGGTATTGTGGATCCTATTGAGGCAGTGGTTTGGCCTTGATATGCTGGGATAGGCTATGCCCCAAAGGATGTTGGAGAAAGCTCCAAAACCATTCGTGAAGAAGACCCTAGGATAGTCACTGAGACTCCAGAGGTCAACCGTTCATCAAGAGATGAAATTGATTCAGTGCAGGTCGAGAGAACAACTTCTCATGATCGAGGATTCGATACATCTCCAGGGAGATATGAGCATCACAATGACAGAGTTGAGACCAACTCTTCTTGCCAGTCTGGCTCTAGAGGAAACTCACCGAGGTATAAGAAATATCGAAACACTAAAATGCCATTTGATTATAAGTATGTTAATCATATAAAGAAAAGATTTTGGTATCAAAGACCATGCACTTTTTGTGGATTGAGTAACCACACAGTGTCCTAGTGTTGGAAGAGAAAATCCTTGTGTAGGAAGGTTATGGCAACCAGGAGAAGGACAAGGATGAAATATTGTTTTCCACATGCGAAAAAGAGTAGGGGGAATGCACCTCTGAAGGAGAAAGGCTATTGCAGCCATTGTAGCGTAGATGGGCATCATGAGGCCACTTGTTGGGCCTTACATCCAGATCTACGCCCAAAGAGGGACAAGAAGACCAGACATACATCTTCGAGAGAGACAGTCAGTCAGGCAGTGTTGCAGGAAAATCCGCCACCAGGAGAAGACCAACTACCAGAGAAAGGACAACTCGGTAAAGAGAACATGTTCGACAAAATGGTTGAACAAATGGGAGAAATATTTTTGAGTTAGTCGAGAGTGGTCATCTTTGTAAATCACATGTTGCGATTCAGACCCCGTAGAAGGGTATTGTGTAAAAGTGATAATTGGTGATATCACTTCTTTTTCTTCTGGCACATGTTGATATTGTTAGGCCTTGTGAGGTAGTTTGGATAAGGGTTTCTTATTGTAAGTCCAATGGACATGAAACTTAATGTAATGAGACCAAAAGTATTTTCAGTTGGGAGGCGTGATCTGGATGGATCTAGGGAACATCAAAGAAGTTTTAGAAGTGTCCGAGAACGCACAAAAGTGTCCTAGGAGGCTCAGAATGGCCTCAACAGGTAGAGAAAGGGAAAAAATCTAAGTTCCCAAAACTCCATTAAAATTACATGATCGCGAATATCGTTTTGCAATCTTTCCAATGGTGCAAATGGCTCGTCAAACGGAGTTACGGATCAAAAGTTATAAGCGATCAAAGTTGTGGTCAACCCAGCCCAGTCACTTGGGATGAGTCAACATCTGTACGAATGAAGTTAGCATCCGTACAACCCACGTGGAAAGAACATAGAGTGACACGTGTCATGGTGATGTCAGCATGCCATGTGTCATTCAGATTTGGGGTTTTTAGGGTTCCACGTGGACCAGTGAAAAAGAGCCACGTGGCACCCCAGGGGATGCCACGTGGCACACCTAGAAGGCATCACGTGTCCAACGTGATGTCATCATGTACAAGTGGGCGAATCAGAGGCTGCCATGTGGCCCAATGGGGATGTGCCATGTGGCACCCCCGAAATGACCAATGAGTGCCCGTGAAAAAATATTATANATATATATATATATATATATATATATATATATATATATATATATATATATATATATATAGGGAACTCCGCCAAATATGGAGAAAGTTCTGCTATATTTAGCATTTCCGTCAAATTTATCTGTCGCCAAAACTATCACTATATTTAGCGGGGGTGGATGCCAAAATGGTCGTAACTGTTCGCCAAAATGGGGAGGCCCATGGGATTCGATCCCGGGACCTCCGCCAACCAACGACCTAAATTTAGCCAAGCTACCAGCGCGTCATTGATGACATAATTGCCCGAAAATATTATTTAAAGGGGGAAGTGTGTGAGAGAAAAACACACCAGCGCACAGATCACTGAGCGTCTCCGTACGACCTGTACGAAATCCATACAAAGTGTACGGATTTTGGCACACAAACCGAGGCAAGGTTGCCTCTTGGGTCCAGAAAGTCCCCGACTCGGATCAAGGCGTGGAGACAGTCATTTTTAGGTAAAATGACTCCATGAACGCAATGGTGATATTAGTTTCTTGATTTGATCAAAACTTCAGCAACTTAATTCCAGAATGAGTCATTTATTGTAGAGCCAGTGGCACGGTAACTGAGGCAGAGGTGTCTCTTGGGCTTGAAAGTGTCCAACTTAGATGGAGACGATTTGATAGTCATCTTTGGGTAATTCGACGACGCGAATTCAATGACGATGTCTGTTTTTGCAGCAGAGCTTCTGATCAACAAGCTAAGTTTTGGAGAAGCCAATGTAAGCATGTTTTTTTATTATGTTGTTTTGTCATTAAATGTTGCAGCATAACATGCGTGTTATAGGTCTGAAGGAGCAGAGAGAAGCTGCAGCAAGGCAGCAAGATCAACTTATTCCTTCTATCTATTATTTTCTTCTCCTCTTTTACATCAAATCAATTAGTTATATGTGACAAAGAAATTATGGCACTTGCATGACAAGTGGTCAATGAAGTAGTTCTGATTCTCGTGGTTCCAGGATCTTTTGTATGGGCTGCATATTTATGTTTTGGATCTGAGTAATAGATATAAGTCTTTTGATGGCTCCATGTTGATGGGGGTCATATTTTATTTTTCATCTTTTTATGTATTGAGTATGTGGGAATGATGTCCATGTCAACATCATGGATGCCTCATGAGTAGAACTTGTGAAGCTGATACATTCTTGATCACATTCCGATCTCTTGTTGCCGTCACCGAAGAGGGAATTTGGCCTTACAACTTGTAAATGAGAGACATCATTACATCAAGAAGAATAAAGCGGTCAGGCTTTGGAGCATAACCCAGAGAGGTAGCCCACTGTAAGGGTGAACTCCGTTATCAAGTGAAGTGTCTTATCCATCATGTGTATTATGTTCTTATGTTGTTTTTCCTTGAATTTCCACACATAGGATGTTAAAAGAAAGCATGAAATATTGCACATAAGGAAGACTAAAGAGGTTTTCATTCACTTCCAATTCAAGCACATAGACTTCAACTTTACCTTTAATTGCAAATTGCTCAAGTAAAATGATCTATTACTGACCCTTTTGAAGGAGTGACAGAAACAACCAATTATTGGAAACTTATCGCTCTCGGGTTCAGATCAACACAACACACACAAATAGAGTGGGTAATGATATCATTTATTTCTTAGTCAATGGAGAAATGAATAAAAGTCTCAAGAAGCTCTTCACAAGCTTCTACATTTAAACAAGAAAAATCTCAAGCGTTTCCAGGCACATTGAAAGCCAAATGCAAGGTGTGTGTTGTCACCACCCAATAACTACAAGTAACCTACACTTGAGTCGTGAATGGTGTTTGTTCTTTTACACAAGCAAAGATTGACTAACATGTAGTCTGTGAAAGACAACCATGATTATGGAAGTTTGTAGTATATTTAGGGTGGCAAGTATTAAGCTCAATTCCCACCTGGTAGGTTTCTAAACGAGGATTTGTGTGTTCTATACAACATAAGATTATTTACAACATGTGATATAATCCAAAAACTCTGCATCATCACTACATAATAGGTGTGGAGCCTTAAATTTGGAGCTAGAAATCTTTGCACAAAATAGACTGTTTCCATCCGGGAAAAATTATGATCGTTTGATATAACACTGATTTTTGGAACACATATGCTGATGGACTAATTTTCCCACTGGGGTCAACACGAAAAATAGTAGTTTATGTAATAAATTATAGTGGGAGAAAAAAGTGTGAGGGATTTTTACCTCTTCTTGCTTTAGTGCTTAGTCTGAAATATGTGAGAAAAGGTTGTATAAAGTTACCTTAGAACCCACTGAGCTTAAGGACCAATTATTCAGTGTCTTCATCAGAAAAATACAAGAAATTCAATTAACAGATATGTTGAAGATTCATTCAACCTTGGAGCAAACCAGGAAACACAACTCAAGATAAACCATGGATAGAAATGAGACCATAGAATACAGTTGGACCAAACAAAAGTAACAGTTGTTGGGAGCAATAACTTACTCTTAAAAAATGATAAAAAAATATGTTCCTTTAAGTGTTGTTTCAACTTTGTGGTTAAATCAGGGTGATTTTCTATGTTATTGCATGTTGAAAAATGGGAAAAATTTCATCCCCAAACAATGAAAACATATCTAGGAGCGATGCATGTGCTTCATTTACCAACTAGAACCACTTTAAAATTGACCACTTTAAAATTGGTGAACATGCGCCACTTAATGATAAGTGATTCAACAAGGGGAGATGCAAAGTAGCAAGCCCCTGCCTTTAAGTAAGATAGTTTAAGTTATTCAGGTGACAGAGAGCATGGCTTAGCTGTTTTTCTAAGCATAGTAACTTTAATTTATTGCTTACCCTGATTCTAATTTATTGCTTTGCCTAGTTCTAGCAATTAATAACCAGTGATGTGATTGAGGATTTGCAATCGATTCATTCGTTCGAGCTAGAATTTTCTGAAGTAATACATGGTAGTCTTTCTTTTTTTTAAAACAATTTTACATCATTTGCTAGGATCATCCCCTCACACCTTGCAAATACCCTGTGAATATTTTGCGAATCTCCCTTCTCATATGTATCCGAAAGTCATTGCACTGGAAGGAAGTCAAACTTTGGTGTCTGGCTTGGCCGTGACCTTAAAAATATATTATTATTATTATTAATTTGATATTTATTAAAAAAAAGTCAAATTTATAACAAAATTTAAATAAAATTTAAAACATTTTAATTAATATTTTAATGATATTAATATATAAAATAAAGAAAAGTTGATTCAAAGCATATAATTTTTTTAATGAAATTTCTTATTGTCTTTATGTGTACATCAAAAGTCGAATTTTTAATGATTAAGTGATCATTTTGTATCTCATTTATTGCACCTCATGTTTTGCATTGGCCACTTGGTTTGCATGCATTCTATGCATTGAATTTTTAATGACTAAGTGATCATTTTGTATCTCATGTATTGCATGCATGTCGTGCATCGACCACTTGAGTTGCATGCATTCTGCCCATGCATTGGCCTCCACTCAGTTTGCATGCATCAAACTGGTGACTCCTATTTGATCTCGACAACGATGATCTTTGTGGTTGGGATTGACCCATTACAAAGTAGTGGCCTTTGGTCAGAGTTTGAAGCATTCCTCACCAACTGAGCAATATCCAAAATGAATTTTGTCTGTGGTTTGAGCGAGTGAACAACTACTGTAAGGTCGCAAAGTGTATTTCCACAGTTTTGTAAGTAAGTACACTGGTTTTGCTCATGATCGAAGGTTAGTGTTGGTCAATCTTTGGAAGACCCGGGTAAAAGGATTATAGAGGTGCTTGTATTTCTAATTGATAGCTATAGCTCAAGGGTTCGATATCAGTCGACCCAAATTTTATTGCAGGTTTTTTGGAGATATTAATTTCTTTTACTTCATTTTTGCAATGCACTCACTTTAAATTCCTTCATCTCGACCTTATATGATTTAGTGTCCTTACTTCTCGATGAGTTGCATAGGCCGAACAAACAAAAATGAAATATTCTGATATGGTTGAAGAGCAAGTTCACAAAATCCTAGTTTTCCGCTCAAAATGAATTCTATTACTGGTAAAGGCTAACAAAAATTAGCTTGAGTGAATTTCATTATCAGTGTGGAAAACAAGGATTCCATTCTAAATGATTATTTATTTTCTGCAAGAAAAATTCTAACATGGTTCCTGTGAGATTTATTAATGACAACAAATTTAGATTGATAGAGAGATTATTCTATGGTTTATTTGTAAAAACACTTATATATTGAAAGATAAAATCGAATAGAGTTTTTCAAAGCATACTACCAGAGGATTAGTTCGTGGCTTGTTTGTAAAAGATTTCATCTTTCAAACCACAGGTTCAAAGACCAAATCTATAGAAGTTTTCCCACCTTAGAATATCTTTATCAGTGTGGAAAACAAAGATTCCATTCTAAATGATTATTTATTTTCTGCAAGTAACATGGTTCTAACATGGTTTCTGTGAGATTTATTAATGGCAACAAGTTTAGATTGACAGAGGGATTATTCTATGGTTTATTTGTAAAAACACTTATCTATTCAAAGATAAAATCAAATAGAGTTTTTCAAAGCATACTACCAGAGGATTAGTCTGTGGCTTGTTTGTAAAAGCTTTAATCTTTCAAACCACATGTTCAAAGACCAAATATAAAGAAGTTTTCCCACCTTAGAATATCTTTATCAGTGTGGAAAACAATGATTCCATTCTAATTGATTATTTATTTTCTGCAAGTAACATGGTTCTAACATG
>ML812805.1:218181-235887 GCA_009831015.1 Picea engelmannii
CATGTTAAAACTTAGGCTAAAAGATGAATTTCTATTCGAAAAATTGTAATAGTTTGCAAAAACCTTGGGTTAAAAGAATGAAAAAATCACTGATTTGTGTGCAAGATTATTGGGAAAATGACATACAATTTACAATAGTCTCCGTTGCCTTTAGGCATGGACTAATTAAAGTTGATTTAGTTTTAAATTATTATATTCTTGGTCCGATTGCTTGCAAATGACATAATAATTACATTATGAAAGACCCCAAGGCAATTCACCCATTTCTCTTTCGCATATGAAAGACCCCAATCTCTATTTAGTGTATCTTGGAAAGAATATGGTGTACAAAGAAACTAGTACACTATTTAGGGGATGTTGATTCCATTGGAACACTTCATTTTAAAGATGTTTGGCATTGTATTAGAGTTGCCAGCATGTTCCTTTTGTGTAAGTTTCCTTATGAATATGCGTTCAATGGTTTTGTGTTTTCTATTTTTATATTTAGGAAGTACTTTTTGATGAGTTATGTTTTCAATTTAGAGCTAAGAGATCTCCCATGCAAAGGGATGCGAGGGGTTTCTTAGTTGAGGTGCAATGTAATTTGAGGGCTCTACTCTTGTCCATTAGGTAGACTCACACCCATTTGTATATTATTTTTGGATAATACATTTTGTTAATTTATTAATCAAATTTATTTATCCAAAAAAAATCCATTGCATATACAAATAGAAGACATTTTTTTAACACAAATTGAACTGATTTACATTAAAAGGGCCACAACTAAGCAACAATGTAAACAATTCTACATAAGAGGGCATATAGCCGAATAGTTTGCGTAACTCAAATATAAACAATAATAACATAATTTAACATCCTTGCTGGGCTATTCCTATGATTTTCCAGACTGATAATATCCTTACAAAATTTCCCAAGGCACCACCAGACTTAAAAAAACATAAATTACATATTGGAAGCAAATTCTTGAATGTATGAGGACTATGAGAGTTGAAGAGTCCCATATTCAATATCCATTGGTGCAGTTTCTTGATCAAAATCCCCTTATTCATTCTCAACAAATACATCAAGGAGAAAGGGTCTTCTAGGGTTCACTGAATCGGAAGCTGAGCACTGAAGAGGCCACAGGGCTCTAAATTTATGGAAGGAAGGTTCCATTTCATCCATTCGATGATCCAAAGAAGAGAGGGAATCCTTGAATTCCCCAAACTTTTCCTCCATTCGGAGGGAGAGTCCCGCCATCATTTCTTCAAACTCTTTGAGCTGATCCATTAGTTGCTGGAGGGATGTATTGTTATCTTGGCCAAAATATTCATGATGCCTGATAATTTTCCCGAGGTCACTCGCCTAGGGATCCATAGGGAATCCCTAAGAACTAACCTTGAAACTACTCTAGTTGAATGTGAAAACAATACAAGGAGAGAAGGGTAAGAAAAAAATTAAAAGAAAAACACCATAATGTTTTGACATTAAATAAAGAGAGAAAATAGACCTATAATTATATCAAATAAGCCAAGGGGAGAATCCAAATGGATCCCATACTAGAAGCCCCAAAATCTTATCTCGTGGAGCAAAGGTTGACAATGAAGAATGCTGGCAGAACCGTCTTCTCTCTCATGGAGCGATACTTTGAACCCCGCATAACACCGACCCTTCTGAACCAGGAGAATATGACTTCCAATACATAGTCACAAGTTCCATACCTCAACTCTGTGAGCTGCTTGAAGAGCCCAAATCACTTGATTTGGGGGAAATCCTCACACAAAATCCATTAAACCTTGCACATACTTTGTCACCTTTCATACATATGAAGGAAGCCTAGAGTACAAGGGAAGTACAACTGACTGGAGGTAATATGTGGTCACGTCACATCATGAGGGAGGGGTTAAGGGATGGGGGAAAACCCCTTTACATTATTTAAATTTATTTCACCTTGTGCTATCCTATAACCCTGTTTTTCCCAAAGGTCAACATGGGGGTTTAATACTCTTTTGATATGAAAGAGGTTGATTTCATCAAATTTCTCGATTAGGGTGGTGATTTGATGGAAGATATTGCTAAGAAGATTGTTCTCCATGCAATTTCTATTGAGAACAACCTTGACGATTAACATTGAGTCTCCGAATAGTGAGAGTTGAGATATATTACTCTCTTTATCCAATTTTATCCATGCATAAAGAACATAATCTTCTACTATATTATTTGTTGTTGTCCCTAGTCCCCAAGCATAAAGAAATATTGCATTTCCTCTAGGATTAAGGAGAATCCAACCCGCACTTGCCTTCTCAAAATAGACGAAATTACTACCCCATATGTACCACACATTCTTTCTTGAGCTCCCCTATATTACACTTCTTTTGATAGCATTTCATACTTCCTTGTCTTGAAGAGGCACAATGCATATGTTGGCATCAAAATAAATCAAGGATAAATACCTAGGGAGGGGAAACACCATATTGAAACATTTGATTTCATTAATTCCTCGACCATATAAAAAATATGAAGTATATCTCTCCTCCAATAATCAAAGGAGAAACTGGGGGAATGATATGCACATGAAGGGACACCTGGGTTAAATTTTCTTTCTCCCATAAATAACTCATGGCACACCCTTGTCCCTTAGTCCTTGGAACATGATGCTTCTTATAATTAGATCAAAATTCAACTACCTTGTCAGTGGATTTATATGTCTAAATCCCGTTACATTCTATTATCAATTTGAAGTACGTAGAATTGTGAAATGCAAACACAATATGTGCATAATTAGATTATTTGTAGTATGGTCTATTTAGAATGCTTAATGCTTATCCTAATTATTAAATCAATTGCATGAAATAAATGGAATGAAATACAAATTCCTCATTAAATTATACTTTATTATAACCATGAGTGTTGTAAATTAGGTTGTAGTTAAGTGTTCAATCTTTGATATCTAAACCTTTTACAACAATACTCCATTTAATATATTTCTTAATATAATTCAATGAATGCATATTTCTCTAGAATCCAAAGAGATAAATGAAATCAACTACAAAAATGAAATTCACCACACTTCCTAAATCGAAAAAAATATTAATCACTCATAATAATGATCATGTACTTGAACCAATCATGTTGTTGGGTAGGAATCCTGCTGTCACCAGGTTGTCTCCTTGCATGATTTTCCATGAACTATTTCTCTTGTTGTTAGCAAGCTTTGATAAAATGAAAACAATCATTGTGAAAAGGAAACACACTTGTAAATAAATAAAATACAATCTACACTAATCAACTCTCCATCCTTTTAGAGTAGGACCATACTCTATAGAATAGAGTGTTGATGTTAATCTAAAGCACAGCTAAAATAATCTAATTAAAAACTATAGAAATTGTAAATCGACAATGAAACAAGAAATTATGAAATTGTAATTTATTCCATCATTATTTTGACATTGTTGTAAGAGTCCCTCTTTGAATGAATAAAAAACTCTTATTTATACATGAGCTTTCTTTGAAATTGAAATAACAAATAGTAAATTGAGATCCACTAACTTCTCCTAGATCCACAAGTTCCCAATGTGGTTACAACCATTTGCTAAAAATTAGCAACTAGAAATTAGCTCATAATATCTCCAAGATATTCACAACCAATCTCATTAAAAACTCCAAGATTCTTTCCATACCCAATAGATTTAAATGAGGATTCCAAATCCATATTAAATCTTCAATGGTTGAAGATGAATTTTCAATTTCGCTGTATGGATTTGGAGAAAATGGTAAAAATTGAATTATTATAGGAACTCGTTTCCTGTAATTATCAGAACTGAAGATGATAAAATGATGATCTCTCTCAAAATGCGATTTGAGTTGTTGGGATATTTTGTGGAAATGTTCATTTTTACCCGATGATTCTTTACACCAAAAATCACTGAAACCCAGTTCATGGATTTCCAAATATGGCTCGATTATAGGATTTGTCTATTTCTTGTAATAACTAGAAAATTAACTCAATTTGAAAGATAAGTGAAAATATGTTATTTTTGTAATATTTAATCACAAATTCATATAAAATACTAAAATAAATGCATTGGAAAATATTAATCCTAATCCCATATATAAGCATAAAAATGGAGTACAATAGGGTTACATGAAAGAAAAAAAGAATAAAAGTCAAGGGAAAATGATATGAAAAGATGGTAAAAGGATGTAAAAAGATTATCATTTTTGTGACTCAACATTCCCCCAAATTGAATATGTTTCATGTCCACATGCAAACCTGTATATCCATGCAACTAATTTTTCTGAACTTGTGTGACTGGGTCTTCTTTTGAAAGATAAGGCGACAAGATAGAAAGACTCAAGTTGCAGCTGAGCTTCTTTGTAGTTAGTTCTTGTGTAGAAACCACAGGTTTTGTAAGTGTTGGTTCTTGTGTGGCAACACCTCTCTCTTAGACTTGTTCTCTTTTCCGCTGCAACAAATAATCTCACTTTACAACAATTTGTGCATGTCAACCAAATCTCAATATGATGGCTTCTTCTTATTCTTTGTGTAACTCCTCCCAGCCCAACCAAGGGACATTACGATGTAAATACTCTTAAAAATGAAATTTACGACCAAATAAATTAATTCATTTGCAGTTAGTTGAATGCATGTAGCTTACAACTACAAATTAAAACAGATTTAGCCACTATCTACAACCAACAAATAGAAGCATCTACAACATGTTATTAATCAATATGAAATGTAGCTAAACAACTCATTAGAACAACATATAAATCACTTCCAAATACACATAGTTCATGCACAACAATTAAACATGTAATTTAACACAACAACAAGATAAAACACTTATCTTTCCACAACAATTGTGCAACTAGTTGCTTGGGACGAATGTTCCACCCAACCATAGACCGACTGTTCCAAATCTCAACAACCAGTCACCCTTGAGCTGAGGCTAGAAATACACAAAAGAGGGTGGTCTCTCACAGTCCACTCACAACTCATAAAACTCTCAACCTAACTGATATTCTCCTACAACTATCCCGATTTTCCACCACCGCTCTTCCTCTTGACCTTTCCAACCAAAGAAAAGTACCCCTTCACTGATATTAGTCCCTTAGGCATCCCATTCGTTTACCAGGGTCTCTCTAGCACATGCAACTAGGAATATCTCAGTTGGGAACTCAAGGGAAATTGTTGCTAGGAAGACTATCAACAAATCAACAAAAAAGACTTGTTGTTTTAGTGCAACTCACCCAAGAGTTCACTCTTCATGCCTGATAACCTGGATATTTAGTTTTCCATCTCCAATTATCTCCAGTTACACACCAACATGCTCTAGAAATCTCCCTCCATGGATGCATCAACTTCAATCTCTGTTTCTTGCTCTCCCTTTTCTCTCATGCACACTTTTCTAACTCAAATCTGTTGTTCCCAGCCAATGTATGAATTTTCTCTCTTTGGCCTGCCTTTATTTGCTCACACTCTTTGCCAAACTAATTTTACTCAACCCCCATGTTCCTAATAACTTTTGTATGTGACTACTCACACCCACCTTCTTACATGTATTCAATGATTGGCTTAGGGAGCACTCAATCAGAAATGGGAAGGTTCATATACAAATGGAAAATTTAGGAAAATGGGTTAAATAAATATACATGGGTATTTCCCCCCTTGGACCCCTCTTAGCCATTATCCTAGACACTCCCCTCTCTTGTGGATTAATTCAGCCCCCATCTCTTGTTCATGTCCCCTTAGCAACCGACATCACATTTTTATTAATAAACAAAGAAACACAATTTTCATATTACATCGCTTGGCCGTAGCCACATATTATATCTACATAAGAATTGATTAAATTGATCATTATAATGGGGATGTTACATTCCCCGTACCGTACAATTGTGCATCATCCTTAGTGCACTCTGTACCGATATACATATATATGTATGCAAATTTACATCACATAAAATAAAAATCCTACAATTTAACAACTCCAAAAACTCCAACCATAATCTCATGTTCCTCTCAACTTGCCAACCCAAGGAATGCACCATTCGTTTATCAGAGTTAGCCCAAGGGATGTACCATCCATTTATTAGAGTTATCCCAAGGGATGTACCATACATTTATCAAGTCTAAACCAAGGAACGAGCCATTTGTATATCAAGGTCCCCAACGTAGTTGGCCAGGACTCTAAGATGCGGTTTCAGAATTTTAGCTGCTCAAAATGGAGTCTTGCATTATGTTTTCTTCAAAACTGTCAAAACATTGTGGGTATTCTTCCCGCATTTTTACTTCATGCTCCTAGGTAGCATATTTAGGACTATAGTAGGTCCATTGAACCTTTACCATACCTATGACTTTGTTCTTAATCACTTTGACTTTTCGGTCGAAGATACGTATTGGTTCCACCCAGAAATCCCGTTCACGCTCCACTTGGATCACATTCCAATCAATTATGTGGTTAGGATCATACACACATTTCTTTAACAATGACACATGAAATACATTATGCACTCTCATGGATGCATGCAAAGCTAACATGTATGCAACTGACCCTATCTTTTCTAATATTTCAAAAGGTCCACAATATCTTGCTGCCAAATTTAGGTAGCTTCCCAATTTTATCGAACTTCTCTTTTCCGTTACTTTTAAGAACACATGTTCTCCCACTTTAAAATCTCTGAAAACTCTATTCATGTCTCCATAACTTTTCTGCCTATCCCGGGAAGCCTTCAAATTCTGCTTTGTCTTTTCCATCTGATCTTCCATTTCTTTTAACAATTCTAGCCCAAGAATTATTATGTCTGCTGGATTATCCCAACTCACTAGTGTGTTACATTTTTTTTTTGTACAACGCTTCAAAAAGACTCATTTTTAATGAGACATGATGCCCATTGTTGCAGGAAAATTTAACTAAATGGATATAATCTTTCCACTTTGATGGTTGATCCATCACATACATTCTAAGCATGTCCTCAATTATCCTATTAGTCCTTTCTATTTTCCCATCTGACTCTAGATGATATGATGTACTAAGATTTAATTTTGTCCTAAATCCCTTGAACAAACCCTTCAAAAATTGGAATTAAACTTTGGGTCTCTATCTAAAACTATTTCCTTAGGCACTCCATGTAGCCTAGCAACTTCTTTCATATAAATATCCACAATATTTACTATCTTGTGTGTAGTCTTTACTGGAATAAAATGTGCTGCTTTAGTCAATTTATCCACCACCACCATGATGGAATCATGTTGCTTCATTGTTCTAGGAAACTTAGTAATAAAATCAACTAGGAGAACTTCCCACTTCCATTCTGGAATGGGAAATGGCTATAGAAGATTTGTTGGGTGTCTACTTTCTATCTTTACTTTTTGGCATTCCAGACATCTGGCTATGTAATTAGCCACTTCTTTCTTCATTCCTAGAAAAATATTAGCTTCTTACTTCTACAATTGTCTTATGATATCCCAGGTGCCTTGCATATGGCACATTATGCATCTCCTTCAACATTGCATTTTTCATCTCTCCAGAATTTGGCACATACACCTTAACTTTGTACATGAGAATTCCATCTTCTTTCAGCTCATAATAATAAAATTTTTGCTGAAAGTTATCTTGTTGTAATGTCTCTTTTATTTTTAAATAATTCTGATCTGAATTTGTTATTGCAAAAATTTTGTCTTTCATATTTGTCTTTTACATGCTAATGGCTATAATATGTAATTCATGAGCTCTCCCGCTGAGTGCATCAACCACTTGATTTTCCTTTCCCTTTATATGCTTGATTTTAAAGTCATATTCACTAAGAAATTCCATCCATCTAGTTTTCCTAGCATTTAGTGTTGGTTCTCCAAACAAATTCTTAAGACCACAATGGTCTATTATTAGCATGAATTTTCATTGCATGTACAATTGTCACTAGCTCCAATTCATGTGTAGCATGATTCCTCTCATTTTCTTTTAGTTTTTTGGATTCATAACATACCACATGGTCCTTTTTACTGAGAACTCCACCGAGTCCTTCCTTGCATGCATCGATGCACATATCAAAATCTTTAATTGGATTTGCAATCTTCAATACTAGTGCACTTGTCAATATTCTCTTCAACCGTTGAAAACTCTCTTCACACTTGGAGGTCCATTCAAATTTCACTCCCTTCTTTTGCAAAGAAGTGATTGGACTTGCAATTTTTGAAAAAATTCTTATGAATTTTCAGTATTAACTGACAAGACCCATGAATGATCTAACCTCTATCACATTCTTTGGCACTGGCCATCCTCTAATGATCTCTATCTTCTCAGGATCAAATTCTATCCCTGTTACCGATATTATATTCCCCAAGTAGTGAATCTTCTTTTTATAAAAGATTCACTTACTTAGCTTAGCATACAATATATTCTCTCTTAAAAGTTGCAACACCATTCTTAAATGCTGCTCATGTTCCTCTTTTGATTTACAATATATGAGGATATCATCTAGGAACACAATCACACATTTGTCCAGGTACTCCCTAAACACTCCATTCATCAAACACATAAAAATTGTTGGGCCATTCGATAGTCCAAATGGCACTACCGTGAATTCATAATGCCAATATCTTGTTCTGAATGTTTTCTTCTTGATGCATTCTTCCCTTATCCTTACTTGATGATAGCCTGATCTCAAGTCAATCTTTGAAAAACTTCTTGCACCTTTCAACGGATAAAAAAAATCATCAATTCTTAGAAAATGATACTTATTATTTATGGTAACCTTATTAAGTTTCTTGAAATCAATACACATCCTTAAGGTTCCATAGTTCTTCTTTACAAAAATAACTGAGGCTCCCCAAGGTGACATAGTTGAGTGTATATATCCCTTCTTCAAAATTTCTTCAAGATGCATTTGTAACTCTTTTAATTCTGGTGTGCCCATTCTGTATGGTGTCTTAGACCCTGGGGTAGCTCCTGACACCAAATTGATAGAGAAATCAATGTCTCTCTTTGGTGGAAATCCTTGGACTTCCCTAAAAACATCTTCAAAATCCCTTAAGACCAAATGGTCTTCAATGCTTTCCACTCTTTCTTTAGCTTCCTCCTCCATATGGGTTGCAAACATCTGACATCCCTTCCTGAATCTCTTGTTCAACTACATAGCTGGAATATCTCTAACAACTACAACTCTTGGAATGACTCGAATCTTGCCTTGCTTCCCTTCCTCATCAAGACATGTGATTGTCTTGTTGTCACAATCTAGGACACCATGATTTTTTTCCAACCAATCCATGCCAATTATACAATCATATGAACCCAATGGTATGATTTTTACATCTACCTTCATGTTGAGTCCATTCATGTCTATTTGAAAATATTTAACCAACTCATTGATATTTCTTTTAGTCCTCGTAGCTAACTAAACTAACCAAGATTTCTTATACTTCCTCCCATGTCTTCCACTGTTTCAACCTCTTGAATGTTTTGGAAAGTACTTATTCTTTCTCCTTTGTGAGGGAAGTCCCTATATAAGTGATTCCCTTCACATCCTCAACATTGTATAGGTTTCTTCCTTGGCCTTTTCACAAATGAATCTGCATTATTTTGATAATTTTGGGCTATCTGGCCCTGCTGATTTGCTTGGGAGTTAGTTCTAAAAAGGGTGGTTTAAAACCTTTCTACCTTTGATCCTTTTTCCTTTCATCTTGTCATTCCAAGCCTTCTGGAACACTGGCCTTCCTTTTCTTTTCTCACAAAGGTTCCTTGATTTCCTTATAGTTTCTTCCAAGGTATTGGGGTTATCATATTGAATCTTGTCACTATAGGAGGAGGGTAACCCACTTAGAAACCTTTGGATTTTAACCTTTTCATCCTTGATCAAGTCAACATACTTCAACAATTCAAAGAACCACTTCTCATATTCTTCCATTGTCATGGCTCCCAACCTGATTTCAAAGAACTCTTTCATATTTCTCTCATAGTAATGCTCATAAAAATATTTCTCTTGGAAATATCCTTTGAATTGCCTCCATGAGATCCTTTTCTCATCAAGTTTATTGGCTTTCTTAATATGATCCCATCACATGGATTCCTTTCCTACTTAGGATTCTCCCTAGCCCTGAGTTGGAATGATTTCTTCCAGTGGACTCCCTTGGAGAATGATGGAACCTTCTCATGCTTCTTTAATTCCTATCATTTCTATGATCCTCCCTTTTTCTATGGGATATCGATGCCGATACTTTTCTGGAAGTAGATACTTGATTGGTGCTAGAATATTTGTTAACTTGCTTATGCAACATATTTAAGCTTTGAAGTATCTCTTCCTGAGCCTTCATAATCCTTTCATTATCATCCCTATAGCTTTGCACTTCTCTATTCATATTTCTCACAGTGACAAACTCTTTCCTATCTCTTCTTCCATTTGACTCTGTCTCAACATTCCCCATGATGACATGCAAACCTCTGATCTCTTCCTCATGGATGTAAGATTCTTGAACATCTTCCATGCCTTTAGTCCTCATATAAGAACTAAGTTTATTTCTGTACCTCTAATTTTGCAAGATCTTTGCAACCAACAAAATTTGTTAAGATAAAATAATTAACAAGATTCATGAAATTATGTACAATTGTGTTCCCATACTGTATCAAAATTCTTTCTTTCATAAGTTTGCTCGAAAAGTTTTAATACTTGGATTAATTTTCCATTTATTCGAACTCACAGACTTGTGGACTAATAGACTCATGAAAGCATAATTCTTCCTTTTATAAGTCTGTCTGAAAAGTATCAACACTTAAATTATTTTGTGAGTTTTTCGGGTTCATGGGCTGGCGAACTCATAATCTCACCTTCCCAACTCTTAAGCTTGACAGTGACCCACTCCCTATTACCTCTACCAATTATAGGCCTCCACATGGATTCCTCGTACACATAGGCTCGTGACATCAACATAAAGTTAGCATGATGTCATCCCTTCTCTCGCTCCAAAATCTATGGTGGGGAACGATCCACCTTTAGATCCGACGGTTGAGATTTGTTCGTACCTAAGACGAGGTTTATAATTGGCAAGGGTCCCACACTAAATTCACATTCCTCAAGATTTTTCATCAACATTCATGACTTAAAAAATCATCGAGATATATGGTCCGTGCATTCTAACAAGACCATTTGTTAACTCCTTCCTTATGGTGCGCATAGATCCTATGTCGAGATGGTAGCCGATCTATCCAAAGATCCTGATCAAAGTGCACGACCTCCTAGTGATTAACTCCCTTACAAATTCAAATGCACTTTATCTCTCCTCCATTGATCTATGTACTCAATGGTCGGTTTGATCTCCATTTCTCACAACTCTGGTGAATCCGGTTCACCTTCAAGCCTTTATGATCGACAACTCTGGCTTAATCATTATTTGTGAGGGATAACTAAGTTTATTCTTTACTACACAACCTATCAAATCTGGACACTTTGATAAGGAAAAATTTGATGCTTAATGCATCTTCCTACATCCTCAAATCTCTGTAAGTCCCGACGTTTCAAAGTTCTAGAATTCCTCGCAACGAACTCCAGCCTTTGGAGGTTCAGTGTTTACGCCTCATCTTATATCTTCGAATCTCTCGAAGTCCTAGAGTCCTGGAGTTTTTGACTCCCAAAGTAAGACTTCACTGAAGTACTTATTTTTTCCTCCCAGTAGTTGATAGAATGGTTGTGAAGGGATCCCGAAGGATCCTTAGATCAACGACTATCGTTGGTTCATGATTTCGACGTTTGGGGATTCTAGCCATTCCAAACTCTTTTGTTCTTGGAGTGGTCGAATCCAAATGAATGTAACTTTCATTTGACGGACAAGAAGGGTCCCAAAGGATCCTTAGATCTATGGCCCACGTCACTTCATGACTTCGACATTCGGGGAGTTCCGACCGTGTAACGCCTTTTTACTCCCAGTGTAGATCAACACCACATTTGACCATGACGTGTATCCAACAACTAGGAAGCATTCCAAATATCCTCTAATCTACGACCCTCATTACTTCACGAATAAAAAGTTGGTCAAGGTTTAACGATAAGGAAGATCCCATGAAAATGGATAAGATACCGCCAGTTGTCGGTCAAAATCTCTGGTAACTGTGCCAACAGGTTTCCTTAAAAAGTATTAGAGTATTTGAAGTCCAGAAGCTCATAAGGCTTAACTCCTTTTTAATGTTGTGCAGGGTTCCAAAACCATGGTCATATGGAACTTTGACAAGCCCTAGGGGGATACGCTCTTAAATATCATTCAATATTTGGTTAAGTCCATGGAATCGAGTCTGAGGTCACTTGGACAAGAAAAATTCCTGTCTCCCTTTCACGACCCCCGATTTAATCATGGTCATCGATCCCGTCACCCTTTCAAATGGTCGAATCCTTAGGAATTTTAAATTTGTCATGGTAAGTCTTATCCGTCCATCATGAGATCAACATGATCTCAGTCGATGATTCTTCTAACTACCCGTAACTCTATAGGTGAGCATTAAAACTCAATTTTCACTCATTAAATTGGGGATTTCTCTCTAAAATCTCATTTCCCCCCCTAATCGGTCACAAACAAAATTTGCAACAATGAATTTCAATAATTCACAACCATCTTGGACCATACAAGCCCATTGTTTGAACCAGACGCTCTGATACCATAATGTAATGTCCCCCAACCCAATATAGGGACATTACAATGCGAAATACTCTTAAAAATGAAATTTGCGGCCAAATAAATTAATTCATTTACAATTAGTTGAATGCATGTAGCTTACAACTATGATTTAAAACCGATTTATCCACTATCTACAACCACAAAATAGAAGCATCTACAACATGGTATTAATCAACATGAAATGAAGATAAAAAACTCGTTACAACAACATATAAATCACTTCCAAATACACAGAGTTCATGCATAAAAATTAAACACATAATTTAACACAAAAACAAGATAAAACAATTATCTTTCCACAATATTTGTGCAACCGACTGGTTGGGATAAACGTTCCACCCAACCATAGACTAAATGTTCCAAATATCAACATCCAGTCACCCTTGAGATGAGGTTATCAATTCACAAAAGAGGGTGGTCTCTTAGATTCCACTCACAACTCATAAAACTCTCAACCCAACTGATATTCTCCTACAACTATCCCAATTTTCCACCATCTCTCTTCCTCTTGACCTGTCCAACCCAAGGAATGTACCCCTTCACTGATATTTGTCCCTCAAGAACCCCATTCATTTATCAAGTTCTCTCTAGCACATCCAGTTGGAATCTTTCAGCTGGGAACTTAAGGGAAATTGCTGCTAGGAAAACTATCAACAAACCAACAAAATACACTTGTTGTTTTAGTGCAACGCACATAGGAGTTCACTCTTCAGGCCTGAAAACCTGACTCTTCAGTTTTTTAGTTCAAATTCATTCTAGCTATGCTCCAACATGCTCTAGAACTCTCCCTCCATGGATACATCAACTTCAAGCTCTTTTTTATTCTCTCCCTTTTCTCTCATGCACACACTTTTATAACTCAAAATTGTTGTTCCCACCCATACAAATTTGCTCTCTTTGGCTTTCCTTTCTTGGATCACACTCTTCCCCAAGATGATTGTACTCAACCCCCATGTTCCCAATAACTTTTGGATGTGAATACTCACACCCACCTTCTTACATGTATTCAATGATTGGCTTAGGGAACACTCAATCAGAAATGGGAAGGTTCATATACAAATGGAAAATTTAGGAAAATGGGTTAAATCAATATACATGGGTATTTCCCCCCTTGGACCCCTCTTGGACATTATCCTAGACACTCCTCCTTCTTGTGTATTAATTCACCCCCCATCTCTTGTCCATGTCCCCTTAGCAGCTGGCATCACATTTTTATTAATAAACAAAGAAATACAATTTGCATATTACATTGCTTGGCCGTAGCCTCATATTATATCTACATAAGCATTAATTAAACTGGGGATTATAATGGGGATGCTACACTTTGAATGTTTTGTCACCCTGTTGTAAATTCTAAATCACACATTTCATTTTCTTTTTTAAGCACTACAAAATCAACCTTTCACCAATTTGTGGCAATCCTGTAGTAGTGCAATTGAAGCTTTTTCTTGCTGGTAGATATCTCCACATTTTAGATATGCCTAATGATAGCTTATGAAAATATATGACTAACATTAAAAACACTTTAAAATATATATTCTTGGAAGAAGGTTATAACTATAGAATGAAAAGATTCAAACTTGAAGCATTCTTTTGATTATGAAAACAATAAAGGAAAGTCACCTACAGATCCGAAGAACAACAAATTACTCACAAATGCCAATTTGGGTATGGGAAAGTTTTGGTAAGCATGTTTATTTCACCCCGATGCTCCTACTCACAAAAAATTAGAAAATCCCAGTTGACGTATTTCAAGTTATAAGCAAATTAGTTTTTTCACTTTATAAAAACAAAGTGCTAGAAATTGCTAACTTTCTATACTTTAATGTGCATAGAACATGTCTACGCATTGTTGTTCATAACAATTAGAAATTACATATCTTTTTGAGCTGTCAAAACATTTCTATGTTTTCTGTCATCCTTGTTATTGTCATGATTCTTTAATAGGAATTTCAGTTCTCTATTTTATTTCAAATCTGGCATAAATACCATACCCACAACCTACAACCACAAAGCTTGGATGTGATTTTCCTTTCAATACCAGATTTACGCCAATGCACTCCTTTGAAAACAAAGACATAATTTGAGAAAAATTTGAAGCTGCTCTTCTTTTCATTTGTGACTCTTTGCTTGATAAGTGGTGGCTCCTTTAATGATCCAGGTGGATATTCATGGCCACCCACCTTTTCCGATTGGCTCAAAACAATTTTCTAGCAATTTTGGCAATTTACTATTTTTAGCAGGTTTTAACTTCCGGGGCTATTTTGAGGGCCTAAATGATTTATTTATTTATTTATTTTTGAGATTGAGGTTCTCAATAATATATAAAGGAATTATTGAGTCCCCAAAATGAATCTCCTCGATGATACCTTTCCAACGAGCTATCATACGCCTAAAACGAAGATCGTATGCAAAAGTTACGACCTCGGGAAGTTGATGTACTAACTTACCCAAATGGGGCCCACATGAATTTTGGCGCTTCATCTCCTAGGGTTAGGTTTTTTGGCATTCCTGTTTATTGTAAAAAGGCCTTCAGAGCCTCATTTCAATCATGTTCTTGCGAATTTGAGTAGCCGTAACATCTCTTCTCAGAGATAAGCTGCCACCATTCTAGCGAGTCTTTCACTCTGTATTTTTACAGTCTCTGTACATTTCTTTCATTAATAGAAATAACGTATTACTGTATATCTGTGTTTATGGTTGCATCTATGATACATTTATGTTATATTATTGAATATCTATGGTATCTCTGTGCATTTCTTTATTATATCTCCGATCTCATTTCATGCCGAAAATAATCCGGATCAATGGTATCAGAGCAGGCTGCTTTTGATCGTTTTTTCAGTGCATGTCCCCGAGGAGGTACGAGTATAGCAAGTTGGATATTGAGATTTTCTCTCTTCAAGACAATCACTCTCGTACACCCAAGAAACCCTCAATGGAAGAAGAAAAGAAAAACGACGGAGCAAATGATTCTATCAATCTGTTTCTTGAGCAAGCTCTCACGCGACAGAGGGACAAAATGATGGAGAATTTTGCCCACATCCTTAAACGCACGTCGATAGCATCAAGCGCATATTCATCAAGAGGCCACTTTGGAGGCACCCCACCTTTCAAGGTACACATTAATTTTGATATTCCTGTATTTGAAGGACAGATAGATGCATAAGCCCTAGAAAAATGGTTAGCTCTGCTAGAAGGTTATTTCTCTGTTCACAATTTTTGCGACAAAGAAAATATCACCTTCACACTCCTGAAAGCTCTCCCTCATGTAAAACATTGGTGGGAAACTTACAGGGAGAAAATTTCCACAAAGGAGACTGGAATATATGGGGTCGATCCCACTTGGGATTTTTTTGTGGATGCGGTAAAGGAACAGTATTAGCCTGTTGGCAACTATGAGGACCAGTACATGAGATGGAACACACTATGGCAAGAGAGGGGCCAAGCAGTTCCAGAGTTCACCAATACCTTCCATACCTTGCGCACCAAGATGGGTATCAAAGACTCCGAGTGACATTTGGTTTTGAAATACCGTGGGGCTCTACACAGATACATCCAGACTGAAATGGATTTTCTGGACATGTCATCACTTGGTGCTGCTTATCGATATGCTGTTAAATTTGAGTAGAAATTTAAGCACCGGAACAAACGAGAATTCAGGTCTGCAAATCTGTAGCAACCAAAGTATGACAAAGACGACCCTAACAAGCAGTCTCTTGAAAATCAGTCCAAGACACAGGAAAAGAAGGGTCACGGGAAGACAAAGAAGGACACCGAAAAATGGTGTGATTTCCACAAAAGTCCCTGGCACAACACCGATGAATGTTTCTCAAAATAGTCATTGGTGGCCGAGATCAAAGACAAGGAGCCAAACCCTGATTCTGAATCTGATTATGAAAATATTGGTAAAGGACAGATCATTGACGAAGACCCCACTGCTATTGTCATGACCGCAACAATTCAACCATAAGAACCAATAGATCCTGAAGAGGGGGAGAACCTTTTTCATTCATAGATGTGGGTGAAGGGGACCCCACTGCATTTTATTGTTGATAGCTTAAGCCAGAAAAACCTCATCTTGACAGAGGTTGTCAAACAGTTGGGATTGTCGACAACACCACACCCACAACCATACAAGATTGGGTGGCTTCGGTAAGGACAAGATCTCCGTGTTAGCCAATAGCGTCAATTTTCATATGGCATCCAACCCTTCAAGGATGAGGTATTATGTGATGTTTCCCCACTGGATGTCTGTGATGTTCTCTTGGGCCAACCATATATGTGGAGACGCCATGCTGTTTATGAGTCTCGACCCTATAGTGTCATTATTACTTTGGGGGGTCATCTCTACAGAATACGAGAGGTAGTTCCAACTATTGTTCCACCTAAAAAGTGTCACAAGGTAGTATCTCATACTGCAAAATTCAGCTTCTTCACAATCTGTTCAAAAGGGGAACAAAAGGACACTACAACCACTATAGCCTCACCCCTTGCACCTTCTATCCAATAGAAGCAGGTCGACAAGGTTGCAAAAAAGCACAAATATTCCTTCTGAACACCTTCCTCTCATGTATCTCTACTTGTTGAATAGCCTCAACTTCAATAGGTTCATGACAGACTTCCACAAACTAAGTAGCGCGATGTCTCCAACAATACAAGCAACTCACCAAGATGTAGATCCAGCAAGCGCTTTTCCCTTTTCCCCAGAAAATCAATGCAATGGAGAACATTGCTTCATAAGGAGGGAGGATTGATCCAGGTGGATACCAGTGGCTACCCACCTTTTCTGACTGGCTCAAACAATTTTTTGACAATTTTGGAAATTTACTATTTTTAGTAGGTTTTAACTTCCGGGGCCATTTTGAGGGCCTAAATGAAGGTTTTTTGAGATTGAGGTTCTAAATGATAGGCAAATAAATAATTGAGCCCCCAAAATGAATCTCCTCGATGATACCTTTCCAACGAGCTATCATACGCCTAAAATGGAGATCGTATGCAAAAGTTACGACCCCAGGAAGTTGATGTACTAACTTACCCAAACGGGGCCCACATGACTTTTGGCG